>VXAU01005005.1:477386-513765 GCA_013399695.1 Formicarius rufipectus | reverse complement strand
GGAGCCCCTCGTCCCGTGTGTGTGTGTCCCCCGCCACACCCTGTCCCCGGCGACGCGACCCCATCACCTCAGGGTTGCCCTGGCGGCGGCGGGGCGAGCGGGCAGCGCCGTAATTAACAGTGGCGGGAATTAGGGGTGGAGGGGCGGGGGCCGGGCGCGGTGCGGGGCGCCCCATCCCGCTCCGCTCCCTCCGCAGCCGGGCGGGGCCGCCCCAGCCCCGCTCCGGCACCGGGACCCGACTGCGGGTGGAGATGGAGCCGGGCTGGGACCGCTCCCGGCGCCGGCGTGGGTTTGTGTAAAGCAAATGACGGGATTCAGAGGGAACTAGTTGATAAATGCAGGCGTCTCCCCAGGCTGGGCAGCCGGCTCTCCCGGAGTGCAGCCTGGGCGAGCAGGAGCGGCACGAAGGAACACGAAGGGACTTTGTCATTTGTGGAGTTCCGTGTCGGGAGCGGGGTTTGCTCTGGGCGCTGCTCTCCCGCAGGAGCGCTTCTCGCCACGACCCGGTGCCTCCGGCCCCGCTCGGTGACACGGGCAGCCCAGACCGGGCAGTGCCACTTTACACCTCGCCCAATCCTCCAGAACGGGCATACTCAAACCTCGGCAAACATACAGCAAAGAATAATTTGTACAAGCGTGTTAGCCCCGGTGTGTTGGTGATGGGCAGCCGGACAGCCCAGGGACCTCCCTGACATCTGGGATTCCCCGGTGTTGGCTGTGGAAGTTGCTGGGAATGATGTGATACCCGGTCAAAGCTGTGTGTGGTTATTTTTTAAAGCTTTTTGAGGGGTTAGGAAAACCCCGTAGTGTAATTGTATTAGAATGTTGCTTTCTGTCTGTAGCTTTGTGTTGTGTGCAGATTAATGTGCTTTAAAAATCCAAATATGCACTTTAAAAAAAAAAAAAAAAGTTAGATGCTTATCCTGACATGTTTGTATTTTATTGCAAGATTTAAAAGTTGTAGCTCTTCAGAGAATAGGCTGCATCTTCTGTTCCAGTGAGAGAAGGTGCATGGTAAATCTGAACAGTCTCAGAAGTGAAAATCTGCCTCTGCTAAATCCATTTTGTTTATTAATGACGCTCACCATTTGAAGAGAAAGATATCTCCGCTTTATCCTGAGCAGATTTCATTTTGTCAGGTGCCTGGTGTCTCATCAATTCCTTTCATGTCCCTGGGATTTTCTCTGTTCCAGGCTCAGGCCACAGCAGCTCTCTGTGTTGGGGATAACTGTTAAGCTCTTCTTTTGAATTCATGAGCTTCCAAATTAAACTTTTGCTGACACCTGCTACCTAGCCTGGCTGAGCAGAATGGCAGTGTCAGCCGGGCCACTGGAGATCTGCCACCAAACAAAATAAACTGCAAACAAAAATTAGTGTACAGTGCCTGGACTGTGATTTGGGGGAGCTCAGGAAAAGTCTGGCTACTAGAAATCCAATCAGAGTCTGCTTCTAATGGAGCAAACTTTCCAACAGCAATCACAGGCAGGAATTAAATCCATAGAGGAGATGGCAACGGAGATTAATAATCATCATCAATTAGCTGATGGAATCAAACAGAACAAAATGAGAGTAAACAAAAACCTGGCTCCCCCTCCCCCTCGAATTCAGCCCTGCCTTTATTTATCCACAGTCAAGGATCTCTCCTGAGCATTGGTTTCAAGTGCCAAAAAATTTAGCAGGTGTCATAACATAAGGTCAAGACTTAATTATTTATATGGAGACATCAATCATCGAGTGGGGATGATTTATTTATAAATCACCAGAGCTGTAACACAAGACAGTGAATTCTGACTTCCTCCTGCTGCTTCCTGAAGGGGACCAGGAAGGTCCACACTGTGGCTGAGTGACCTCTGGAGCCTGCAGAAGTTTCCCAGCCCCACGTGGAGGAGGCTTTTCTACACCTTTTAAGTGGTGCAACTGAAATGTCACCAGGGATATCTCATGCATATTTGCTACATCTCAGTAATGAGCATTTACTGATTATCTGGAGAATTTAGCTTTTTAAACATTATTCAAATTTTTATGTTTATGTAAGCTAATAAGACTGAGGAGATTCAGTAACTGCTCTTTGCCTTATGGTATTTGAAAAGTGTGTCCATTGGGCTTAGCTCAGCATCTTCCAGAACCACTTTAAAAAGACTAAAATAGAATTTTTCTGCCTGAAAAAAACCCACCCTCTCTGTACTCAGTACGATGTTCTCTGCTCACAATTAATGCCAAAAATCAATTTTCCAACGTGCTTTTTATGTTTCTGCTGATCACAGGCAGGATGGCACAGTAGAAGCTTTTATTGCCATCTGATTAGCCCACAGTGGTGGTAAGGAAATAGCTTGGGCTGGTAGGGCTGCAAGATTGCTGTGCTGGAAGCAGCAACCACAGGGGAGGGCTTGGGGTGCTGAGCACCAGCTGTGATCCTGCTCTCAGGGTCACTCAGAGACAGGTTATCCACCGTGTGGGCAGAAGGATGATCAGCCCCACAGCTGGACAAAGTGAAGAACATGCACTGGAGATGTTCCTGAACTTTTCTTCTGGGATCTTGATAAAGGGTTAATTACAGCCAGGCATTCTGAGAGGTTTGCCTGTTTATTTATCTGGTAAGAGAAATGATGCTACTGGTCTTATTTACATGACCGGTTTTCAGGCAGAGAGGTGATTAACTTTGAGTAAAACTGGTTAAAAAAGGCAGAATACAGGAAGAGAGTGATGGAAAGGAAAGTTATGGTGAAAATAAGTAGAGCTGGGAGGGAAGGTTTCCTTTGCTCTTCTGTCATTATCTGTGTAGCCCAAACATATAAGCTTTAAAAAAGAGGAGGGTGAAGAATATCCAGGGCATCTTGTGATCCTTCTGAACTTCATGGCAGGACTCCATTTTGGCAAGAGCAAGTCAATAAACTCTCCTGCACATCCATTATTCTGTTCCCACTGGTCTTAAAAGAAGACTGTTTATCACTGTATTTCACTGACAGAAATACTAAAATAATATTTCACTGGGTTTGTAAGAGGGTGTAAAAAAAGAATGGATGAGCTGGCAACATCTTCAAGGAACAATTAAAACATTAAGAGTGTGGGAAAATATTTTTAGACATTAACTAATCAGTGAGAAAATAGGAATTTAGGACCCAATTGCATTATGAGATGTTCCTCGAGCACCCTCTGGATTTTGCCCAGAGCATGTGAAAAAAATGAAAAATTCATAGTATTTCTTGTAGGCAAGACCAGTCATCTGCTTGTGTATTTTTATGGTATACTGGGTATATTTATAGCTTTTAGTAATGCCAGCAACATTCAATATAAAGAGTAACAGATGAATGTATGGTGAAACAAGGCACTGGCAAGGCAGGTGGGAAATGATTTCCAAAATATTGCAGCAGCCAGGCTGGGAGAAATGTAATAAGGTGGTAAACATAATATAATAGAGCTAAGCAGCTTTGACCAGGGGTTAGAGCCTGGGCTGGGGTCAGGTTGAGCCCCACACCCGTGTTCACAGAGGAGCAAAGCCAGGACTTGCTGTGTGCAAACCCCAGCAAAGGGGGCTCCACGCACAGCCCTGGCACATCCAAAGGCGAAGCCGGCCCTAAAATCACAGCTGAGTGCAAAGAGGAGAAAGGAGAGGGATGAAATTGTACTGGCTCAACTGCAAGAGGCAGATCCCAGATTCCCCTGATCAGGCAGCTGATGCCTAACCGGGGCGCAGCGCGATCCACGGAGGAAGGGGGCAGATTTCAGGAATTAGTCATGGCAAAAATGGTGAATTTCACAGCTTGAAGTGAATTCCTGTTATAGGATGAAACAGCACAAAGTGATTAAGAGCTTTAACTGATAGGAGCAATAAGCATGTGAGACTTAGTCATCCCACAGCAGCTGACATTTCTCTCTGGCTTCGGCTGAGGCACAGGAGCAGCACCTTCAACCTCCGGTTCCTGATGCTGAGGGGGGAGCTGGTGAGGACAACCACCAGCAAACGGGGCCCCACAGATGTTTCCAGGAGCTTTCTGTTTCTGTGAGGCACAGCCCAGTGGGAGCTGGAGCAGCCACTCCACTGGGAGGCTCTGCTCCCACAGTGCCATCCCGGGAACCTGCAGCCGTGGCGTCAGCAGTGGAGCACACACCATGGGCAGAGCAAATCAGGGCCCCAACTTCACAGCATGACCCCGCTGGTGAAGGACAGAGAGGGATGACTGCTGAGAAGGGTTGGAACAAGGGAGGCCCCTGCTGCAGCACAACCTCTGCCATGCTGGGGACGACCTTCCAGGGCTGGCAGTGCCATTTCTGGAGCCATCAGGGGCTGGCACATGTCACCTCGTGGCAACCACACCACAGCACATGTCCCTAATAGTAAGCTACCATTACACAGTCCTTTCAGTGGCTTCATTTGGAAAGCCACCCAATTCCCGTTCTTCCAGGGGATCAAACCCAACGTCACAAGTCTCTCTCATAGGTGGTGTTACATGGCTTTTTCTGGTAAGACATTTCAATAGCTGTTACAGCATATTCTCAGGGAGTTGCCTGTTAACAGATACTGGATCCTTACCCTACCATTTACAGCCCTGCTTAGATGAAGGTAAAAATCCTGGAGAAAAACGTCCCCAGTCTATCTTAAGTCTCTTGTTTCAGTGTTTGTTCTACTCTCACAGCTACTGAAAATCCATAGAGCAAAATGGGAGCAAAGTGAGCTGACACCAACCAGGACGAGGCCACCCTGGAGAGCTCCTCCTCTGGCAGCATAAACCTCCTCCCAGCTCTTCCCCTTGGCATCGGGCTGTGGCCAGGCCCTGGCAGTGCCCCGGGAGCCCTCCCCAGAGCAGAGCAGCCCTGCAGGCTGCCAGGAAGGTTAACAAACCCTGGCACTGAAGCTGCAGTGGAGTCGGGAACCCTTGGGAGAGCAGAGCCTGGCAGCTTTCCCCTGCTCACGGAGGGTGTTCCAGCCTCGCCGGGTCCACTGAGCGCAGCTGCGTTAACATCGTGCAGGGAGAGGGGAAGCTCTTGGAGTTGCCAAGCAGAGGAATGTAATGGGGCAGTGCCAGTTCCTTCAAATCCCACTTGGACGTTGTTATCCACTGGCTGGAAGAGGTGGAGCACCTGCATCCCAGAGTATCAAACGTGTGTGGGCTGTGAGAGTCCAGCGGCCCCTCCACTGGGCAGCTCATCCCTCCTGACCCAGCTCAAGAGATTTCAGTTTACAGCTGAAGGAAGACCTTGAGGGGGATCCATCACTCTTCAGTGAGGATAGGAAAACAAAGGTTGAAAATAATTAACATTTCTAAAGCGTTTCTGAAGGAATGCCCTTGGATTCCTGGTAAGGAACTAGAAAGGACTTTTAAAAAAGGCAAGGTTGGGGAGAAATCTTCTTCTCCTAAATTGATTTCAGAACCTGGCAGATTTTGAGAAACCTTTCAGTAACATTTTGCAAATCAATGCTAATTTGATGTGTCAGAGCTCAGCACCATGCCAATTCATTGTCAAACCAATATTAACTAGGCATTTTCGGGGAATGCTTATAGCTGAAGGTCCATTAAATATGCAAACCTGGCAATCGTTTCGCTTCCCTTAAAACACTTAATTTGAAATGTGTATCAGAGCATCCATAAACAGCCTCTCATTCTTCATCAGAAGAAGCCTCCCTCTCTTGGAAGAGCAAGTCTGGGCCCTGGAAGAGGAGGCTGCTGGCTGTGCCTGGGATGAGAACAGGAGGCAGAGGGACACTGATGCTGCCTGCAGGGCTGCTGAGGAGCAGCACAAGCACGATAGAATCTCCCAGGGCCTGATCTGCCAACCCCCATTCATACAGCAACCAACCTCGGGAGAGTCGGGAAATGTTAAGTAAATGGCACTTCTTGGGGGAGCAGTAATTACTCACCTTGGGAAAGGTGACAGGATCAATTACATAAACTTTCTGAGTGCTTTTTGAACTCCAGTGCCTGTGATCCACTTGAAGGTGGGAGCTAAATAGAAGTTGCACTGTTTTTAAACAATTGCTGGTTTAAGCCAAACATGCAGAAGATCCTGGTTTTTAAATTTGGGTTCCTTTAATACCTGCAGAGAAATAGTTTGAGAGAGGTTGGTTTCTCTTCCTGTTCAGTGTGGTCCTCAGATGCAAACCCGGTCCCCTTCTGAGTTGGAAGAATCACAGCAGTAGTTACTGGTGATATATATATTTAGGTGACTGACTTTAGGCACCTAGGTTTGAATATCTGGATTAATATGCCTTCATTTTTATGTCCTGAAATGGGGAAAGTACTTAAAGAAGATCAATTAATTTTTCTGTTGCTTTTAAGTTCTTTAATGGAAGATGTTACATAAATAATCATTTAATATACTTTACAGGGTTTTTTTGCATGAGCTTCTTGATCTGCTTTAAAGCATGTAAATCAGTGGGAGCTGAATATGTAAAATAAATTCAGAAATGTAAAGAGAGCATCAGAAGTTAGACTAGTGCATAAGGAGGGATAAAAGCTAAGTTGCTCTTTCATTTGGTAAGAAAAGGACACAGTTTGTTTTGTGAACCTTTGGACTTCTCGTTTCTCAGGAATCACAAAATCCATTTGTGAAAAGATCTGGGAAATAAAGAAGGAAATCGTACAAGTGGCATCCTGGTCAGTAAAACGTATTAGTCTGCAGGAACATAGACGGGGTGATGCCATGAATCTCCTCTTTGTGTTGCAGCTCAGAAGAGCAGCTATTTTCTTCATTTTAGCAGATGCCAAAGGCTCAGAGAAGGGAGAGCAGACAGAATTCAGCCCCTCTCTTGGAGCAGAAATGTTTGCCTGGTTTATCAAGTAACAGAAGAGAGGAGGGTCATCCAGCACTGGGGTGTCAGGCAGAGTTGGTGCCATGACAAGCTATGACTTCATCCTTCCACCTCCCTGTCCATAACTTAGTCCATCCGACACAGACTTATACATCCATCAGCTCAAGGGAAAGTTCCTCCCCGCCATCTCTGTGATGTTTTATAAATATTTACATGTTTTTTCCCAAAAGTATAAACACATGCACATTCATAAGCTTCCCTCTCCAACTACAGAAACTAACTTATGGCTTTTCTGCCTATTTTTCTCAGCAGCTGTTCAGATCACAGTGCTTGTGTTTCTTTCCAGTAGCACCTTTCCTGGTCACAAAGCCCTGTGTTGATGCTTTAATGAGTCACTTATACCTTGGGAGCAAAATGGTTCATGTCTACCTGTTACAGCTGTATGAACCATCTGAGGAAGGTGCTGTCCAATAAATTACTGACCCATCTGCCTTTACACAGTCCTCCCCCAACTCCCCAGTATCTCTTTACTGCTTTCCATCACCTAACTTAGTGCCAAGATGAAGGATGGCAGCTGTTTCAGCACTTGATGCCAATATTTTTCCTTTGCAGACTAGGGGGAGGGGATTTGCTTTCAAGCTGCCCCTCTTCCCACTGGGACTGGCAATAATATTATCTCACATCTTTCAATACCAGTCCCAGAGTTAACGGTGTGACAGCAAGATGAAGGGGTTTTATGATACAGAAAATTTGAATGGATAATTTCCCCCTTTTTTTTTTTTTTGTATTTTTTCAACATTTAAAACCTAAAGTGACTTTTGCATCCTTGAAATGATTAATTCATCCTTTTCTCATAAGAACTGTAATTATTTAATGCTTTGGAATAGCACTGCCTGTATTGTTTTGTGTATGCTGCCACTTCTGGAGGACTCTGTGTATCCCCACAGCATTAGATGTTGTATATGCACCTAACACATGACAGTCTGAAGCTCTTTTATTGTGCACCTTCCACAGGAGGCCTGCAGCAGTGATAGCAGTCTGTACAGAGTACCTACAAATAATAAATCATCACACTCACCTGCCCCGTGTTCTTCTAACTCCATTGCTATTAACCCCAATTGCAGCCCTTCCACTTCAGAGTGCCACAATCAGCTTGTTGTTCTCCCTTTGCTTTACCCTGGGAGAAACCTCAGCTCAGGTTAATGTCAGGAGTTTATCTGAGGTCTCTGCTATAACAGCAGCATGTCGCTGGTGTAGAAACTCATCTGCTTTTCATAAATATTTGATAGGGCTCTATCATCCTCATCATCACTTTGGGCTGGTTGGAAGAGGATCCCCCCGTGACTGCAGCCCGTGTGTGGGTTGTCATGGAAAGTCAGGTGGTGATATTTCAATCAGAGCCTTCGTGTAACAAATCCCATTCAAATTCTGCCTGAAAGGGAGTTAAGGTTTCATCCTGCTGCTCAGAGAATGATATGCTAAATGCAGCTTCCCATGGGCTTGGCTGCAGTCCAGCACTGTGTAATTTAGAGTTCTCCTTCCCAATTCTGGCTGTGACCTTGGGACCGAACTCTGAAGTTCCCCCAGCTGCCTGCACGCTGCAAAAATGCCGTGCTGGGGTCTTTTCCCCCTTCCCGGAGTCCTTGCCCCCTTCCCAGGGTCCTTGCCCTCTTCCCAGAGTCCTTTCCCCCTTCCTGGAGTCCTTGTTCCCTTCCCAGAGTCCTTTCCCCTTCCATGGTCCTTGTCCCCTACCCTGAGTCCTTTCCCCCTTCCCAGAGTCTTTGTCCCCTTCCCGGAGTCCTTTCCCCCTTCTCAGCTAATTTCCCCCTTTCCCAGGGTCCTTTCCCCATTCCCAGGGTCCCTTTCCCCCTTCCAGAGTCTTTTCCCCATTCCCAGAGACCTTTCCCCCCTCCCAGGGTCCGTGCCCCCTTCCAGCCCCAGGTGGCATCTCCAAGGGCACCGAGGGCACTGCTCTGGCCCACGGGCAGGTGGGAGCAGCAGCTCCAGGTCTGCTCATTTTCTGACTCTTAGGAGCATTGTTCTTAAATGCCAGAAATGATTAGCCAGCTTCAAAGCATGAAATTCATTCACAGAAAAGGTTTAAATTCCATTGGCCAAAGGCATTTTCTGCAGAGCAGCCACCAAACAGCTCTAATTGGAGATCTCCAAACAGCTGTTGTGCCCTGTGAATTTCTGGTGGAAAAATAACTTCAAAGACTGTGTTAACTTGTGATTAAATTAAAAGTAAAAAGGCTTTAGCATTATTACTGATCTTACTGATAGCATAGTGGGGGTGCCTGAGATGCTTCACTGAGAAATGTGTGTGTCCATGGCCAGAGGAGCTGACAGCCTAGATTGTAACACATGCCACTTTTCACAGAAAAATGGTGTAATTGAGAGAAATTATTGCCCCTTGAAGAATACATTCATTATAGATTGTAACAGAGATATGTCTTCAGAATTACTGCAGTTCCCTTCAGTTAAAGAGCTATTCAGAAATAGCAGTATTCAGAAATACGTGTGTGTAACTGCAATTGTTTGAACAAAGTTAGTGAAGGAACTTAGTAACTTAGAGGAAGATGCAGCAGACCCATGCAGCTCTTCTGTTCCTTTATTTTGATCCAGATTTTTCAAGGACATACCTTCTGGAAATACTTGTTTGTACTTAGCAATCTGGATTCCATAGGATGGGGTATAATTTTAAAATAAAAAAGGGTGCCTTTTCAAATAGTGATTTTACATTTTTTAATTTTATTTTTAAATCATTATTTTTAAAGTTTTTTAGATTTGTTCTTTCATCAGTAATTGCCATGGATTTTCAGCAAAACAAGTGATGCAGATTTAGCTTTAAAACCAAATTAAAAAAAAGCTTTCATTGTTTTTAGTCTTCCAAGTATTGTGTCTGACATTTTTAGTGATTGGCATTTACCATAAATGAACCTTCTCTGTAACCCAGTTGTATCCCTGACCTTATACAGATCTCTTTTGAAATGCTGCTTCTGTCACTGTTGTGAAGACAGCAGAGAATCATTATGTTAAGTAGTTCTTGGTAAACAATAAACCAGCAAACCCAAGGAACTCCCTCTGCTAGGCACTCATCCCCAGGACACCACTGACCAAACATTCACCAGCTCTCTGCATCGCTCTACCAACGGTGACCCTCAGCTGGAGAACTTCAGCATTACATTCATTAGGCTTTATTGCTTCCCTTGGAGCACAATTACCATCCAGCAATTAAAATTGTGGGCAGTGCTTTGTGGGAAGGCCCTTGGCCAGCAGTGCTGTGTGTGCAGATCCCTCTGACTGCAAAGGGCAACAGGCACTATTTATGGCAGGTTTCTCTACGAGGGGTTTCTGTGCTGGGCACTGACTGTTTATTCTGGCAGTAGCTCTGTAATTGTGCCGTAAAGCACCCAGGGTAGTGGTTGCTGTGCCCAGGAGTTGGCCTGGATGCCAGCCAGCAGTGAGCTCTGGGCTCCTGGGGTATCATTTCACCGTGGGAGCCTCGTGCCCGTGGGTGTTTTGTGGAATAAAACCCCTCTAATCCAGGTTGGTTCTAGAGAGGTCTGTTTATTCCAGACCCGGGCGCAGGGGGGATCGCTCCTCCAAAAACATGGCCCTGGTTGAGTTAACAAAGGGATTATATGCAAGTGAGTTATACATATTCATTTTTCTTTCGTGCATAAACATTATTTCCTTGGAGAAGGTGGGGTTATTATAATGAGCCTCAGGAACTGATTTCCATTCTCTCCTCCCTGTGCTGCTGCTCCTTACCTGTGCGCTGTTCCTCCTGGGAATTCAGGGCAGGGGTCCCTGGGCGTCTTTAGGGATGAAGTAATTGGTCTTCCTCCTGTGAACGTTTTACCTTTTACTCAAAACTGGTCCAAACCAGTCTTGTTGGCATCTGTAACTGGTCTAATTGGACTTATCTTGTTCTTTTGTCATGTTTTCTGATTTATCATCGGGTATCCTGGCTGTTTTAATTGTCCAAGAAGCTTTGGGCCTCTTGGTATGGCCCTTTCAAGGACACTGTGTGAGTTTTGCTGCAGTGAATTTCATACTACTAAACAAATTCTATGATAAGTATAAAAGCACAGAAAATAAGCATCATTTAAGCCCTGGGTAAATAAGCATAAACAAAATAGGCATAAACAAAATGAGCATAAGTAAACAAAATAAGCATCATAAGCCCCAAGTAAAATAAACATAGACTTCCCCTTCCCTTCCCCCTCATCATGGGCAGCAACAGCCTCGCTGCCTCCTCCCACCCTGCTCTGAGCTGCCCAGCCCCATCTCCAGGGTGTCCTCTGTCCTACTCTCAGTTATTATTAGCACACCTTACAAAGCATGAGGGATGTGTTAGAAACACCTTCCTCTCACACCTTAGAGAATTACCTCTGCTTGCCTGGCTGCAACCTGGCTGGCCCCATTCCTGTGCATTTCCAGGGCACAGAAGTAGCAGGGGGAGCTTGTGCAGAGGGCACCCAGCACCAGAGCTCTTCATTCCCTCCAGGAAGAGCTTTCTTTTCACAAAGTCCTGCTCAGCCCTGGGAATCTCCTCATTCTTTCAGTGAAGACTGAGCAGTGTTGGTTTTGTGGTGCCCTGAGCAGAGGCAGTGGTTTCTTCAGCTCTTTTTGTACGATGATTGGCATTATTCATGTAACCCTCCAGCTCCTCATCCTTAACTGACTTTGAGACTTCTTTCTATAATCCATTTTATCAGCAGCCCTCTTGGCTGACCTTGCCTTAGTAACAACTTCTTCTTACTGCAGTTCTCCTGACACCCCTGTAAGAGGGGACTACATGGAATTCATCCACGTTTGGATGGGAAGGGAAGGGTGCAAGAAGGATAAGGAAATCTCTAAGACAGCAACAGAAGGAGCAGCTGGGCTTGTTCAAAGCAACAGCTCTGCCTTGTTGCTCCAAGCAGCACTGTGTACCTTTACCTGGAGCACAGCCTGTGACACCAGGGAGTGCTCTTCCATGTGAGCTGGCCCTCGTGTGTCTGATTGAGCCTCCCCCCTTTTGCCAGCAGTGTTCCCTGTCACTGGTTGAGTCAGCCTGGCCCTTAGGTGGCATGGGCCCTTCCCCTGCTCAGCTCTTCAACTGCCCTGTGACTTTGTGTTCTCAGGGCTTCTGTTTTCCCCCTGCTAGCTCCAAACTCCTTCTTGCTTAGCTTCAGGCCATTGCTCCCTGGCCTACAATTTTCTGAGACTGAATAATTTCCTCCCTTCATTTCTGTTGTTACCTTGAAGGTATTTATAGACTATGGTCGTGTTCACCCTGAGCTGTCTCTTTCCCTGGGCTCTCTGAATTGGGCTTTCTCAGCCTCTCCACAAGTGATTCTCTAATCCATGTATCCTTTGCCCCCTTTGTTTTCATCTTCTTTTGAAAGTTGCTTGCCAGAAATATACAGCATCATGGTTTTTGATGGCCATTATTTATGTTGATTTACATGCACTTCCCCCAGTTAGCTGTATTTTCTTATCCGGAGGGGCTGGTTTTGTTTATATTGGTTTACTTTATGAAATTATCTCTCTCCTCTCCAAATTTAATTTTATAAATGAAAACACACCAGATAACTCTCCACTTTGCTGCCAAGGTATCACCAGAAGGCTGTAAGACTAAGGAAGGCAGCTGCCAAGACTCCTTGGTCAATCTTTGATAAATACTCCTAAGGTCAGTCTTCGTTGCAAAAGCTTTGTGTGAGTTCAGTGCAGCTTCTGCTCACCTGGAGGCAGGACTGTCCTCGGGGTTATCCCTGTGCCACATGTCAGGACCTCTCTGTCCTTTTGGAAAGTACAATCAACCTCCTGCCCCCAGCCATTCACCTTCTCCATTCAGCACAGTTTCCTCTGCTTTATCACCAAAACACAAATTCCTGTCCTAGGGGAAGTTCTAAGTTTGGTTTCTTTTAAGATTAAAAAAAATCTCAGTTTTAAAGCTTGTCATAAAATACCAAATTCTTGGGAAAGAAATGGAGTTTTGGGAAAGCAGAAATGCTCCATCTAGATGATTTTTATCCAGCCTGGGTACTGTGATTTGGCTGTACTGACGTATGTGCCCTTTTAAGGGCTCAGCTCTGCACGCCACAGGAGCTGCTGCTCCCAATGCCCCCTGCCCTGAGCTGTCCCCAGGGAGCTGCAGGGCTCACACAGCACTGCCTCTTCCACCTTGCTGCTTTCTCTGAAGTTTAGAACAAATCTACACGTGGCAAATGTAAAAAGCAAAAAGCCTCAGGAAAAGGTTACGTCCTGTCATGGGAAAGGAGACACTGCCTGGGAGTGAGATCTTGGCATGGTGAAAGAACTAGAGCAACAGGGAGGTTGAGAAGGCAGAAGTTTGAATTTGTCAAATTAGGCCATAATAAGATTTCTAGCAATGTCAGAGTACTAGAAGATGGAAAGAGGCTCCTACACCTCAGCATGTGTGGCTTTGTGGACGTGCCCAGGGTGAGATTCCTGCACGTGTGCCCTTCCCTGTGACGCTTTGCCCTGCCTGGCACTAATGGTGTCCCCTGTAAAACAGAGCACTCTGGCAAACTAACAGTGCTTCTCCAGCCTCTGCCTTGTGCTTCCCCATCACTCTGCACCAGGCCTTTGCTTTTGCCTACCTCTGAATCGTTTGAAACAACTGGTCCTTTTGCCCTGGGCTTGGAATGGGTTTGCATTCCAAGGGATTTCAGTTCTGAAAAAATAAGAGGAAAAGAGTATCTGTAATAGTAATGTCATTTTAAAAATAACTAATTGTTAGTTCTACTGTGGCTTATTGAAAAAAAAAAACCACAAAAAACCAACAAACAAACCTCCAATAACTAATAACAGCAATACTCACAGGGACTGCTGACATAAAGGACAGGACAAACTTTCTAAAATACCTCCTGTTTTCATACTCCCTAAGTATTTTTTCTTAGCAATGCTGTGTTTGCACTGGCACTTCACCTCACTCTCAGCAGAGCCATGAGAGGCTGCACAGGACAACACCAAGTGAACAAGTAACATCTGCAGGGCTCCTTCCTGTCAACAGAATTAGCCTCTCATTAAGTTTTCTTTTCAGTGGTTAACCAAAATGAGTGGGGGGAAGAATTGCTTCAGGTCTGTCCAAAAGACAACTCGAGTGTTTCATTTCTATCACTGAAACAGAAATCTTCAACATTTAAAATAGTTTCCGATGCAAAGATTTGTTTTTTTCTTACAAGTGCAAAACAAACCAACAAATAGTTCATGAAACAATAAATGAAAGATCCCAGCAAACCTCAGCAAGAATTGCAAGGAGTTATAATCTCCTGCCTTTCAGATAATCAGCGTTTTTAATGGACACTGAAATGCACTCTGGAAATGGGCTGTTGCTTCTGTCTTTTAGTTAATTATTAAATTCAAAAGGTTTGAAATATGTGTTGTAAGATGACTTTAATTTTCCCAGCAGACACGTTGACAGCTCCTGGATGATACTGCACCAAACTACCTCTTTAATGACATTTCCTTTTTAATAATCATTGATCCACACAAATTTGTCATTCCTAAACAGGAGCTCATCACTCGCTGCTTGTGAGAGCTCTGTCGAGTGCTGAGCGTGGCTCAGAGGATCTCCAGCTAGGCAGATTTGCCTTATACTCACATGATAGGTTGGATATGATTTGGATTCTAATTCTTTATGGCTGTTCTAAATACAACAGTGCACCAAAATACTTCTGTCCCTGTGTGCTGACAACATTTGGAAAGGAAAGGTAAAATCCTGCGGTGAATCATGAGCAAAATAAACTCATTTGGAAAGTAGTATTTCATGTCTGTCCCTCAGAACAAGACCTTCTCATCCCCATCTCCATCCTGTGTGGGCCAAAGTACCACCTTTTTCTAATTTTATGGTTTAAGAGATTGGCCATCCCAGCCCAGCTGTTCATGCAATAAGAACACAAAGGTCTTTGCCATCCTTCAGTGGGTGCCAGGGATGGCTCAGCTGCTCCTCCAGCACGAGCCCTGCTCCAAACCCCAGGGAACAGGCTCTGCTCTTTGCTGGTAGAGCAGGAGGGCAAAGGCAGGGGTGAAAGAGGGCAGGAGGAGGCTGAGGAGGGCACAGTCTGTGGTCAGACACTGCCCCAGGAGCTGGGTCTGCTTTTCCTGACCTCCTGGCTCTGGGTGTTGCTCCCAGGGTATCAGCCCCCACACTGACTGCAAAGTACCCCAAAGAACATCAGAGGCAGCACAACGTGCAACTGCTAAGGGCAAGAAAAGAGGGATCTGGGCTGTGCAGGTGCTCTGGTGAGGCAACAGTCACCAGGCAAAGGGGTAAAGGGTGCAAGAGGAAGGTGTAAATTCGGGACCAAGAGCTGAGATTCAAAGGTAAGAGTGAGGAGGAGCCAGATGAGCTGAAAGGGGAGCTGCCATCCGCGCCCCAAGGGATTTGTGGAGAAAAGTAGCCTGCCTGGCTGTTAAAGTCTTCTTTCAAGGACACCAAGAAGGACAGGGCAACATTTTACAGCAATTCCTGTTGGCAGAGACAGGGTGAGTCTCCCCCAGCCTGGACCTTGGATGAGTCCAAGCATTGCAAAGACTTGCTTTTCCCTCACACTGCTCTAGGTCTTGTCCTTGAACATTATGAAAGCAGACACCTGATGGAAATAAAACTCTGACTTGTGGTATAAAAGCACATATGGAGCCCTGAAAAACCACTGACATTACAAGATCATGTAGTGGGTCTGGAGCCAAAGGAGCAACTGTGGCTTCCAGGTGTTGTGCGGGGCCTGGAGAGTCATCATCCTCTTTACAACTTCAGGAAGAAAAGACACCAACACTGGTACCATTTCTTTCCTGTGTCCTATGGGAAAAAGAGATGGGGAAAGACTCGCAGTCCTTCCCTAGAGAATCCCCTGGATTAGGGAAGGAGAGTCCTTTAGGATCCCCCTTTTTCAGTAATTTCCAGCAGCTCTCACAGATCAGCACTCCTTTGGGACAGCACTGCCTGCAGATACATCATGCTTTGTTCTCTCCTTCCCTCAGCACCTCCCCTGAAATGGCATCCCTGGGAAGGGGAAAGGTTTACAGTTCTCCCCCCCTTTTCATCTTGTAAGCTGTACCCTAATCTCATTCTCTGCTGCTACACAAACAATAAACCAGGCACAGGAGCAGGGTTTGTCTTGGTAATATTCCATTTGTGTGTCAGACTTTAGGTCAGGTGGTAATTTTGGGTGTGCTATTGTCTGCAAAGGCAATGAATTCATGAAACCATCTTTCTCCCAGCAAAGCATAAACCAGATGATCCCAGTGATTTTCTCTGTCACTACTCTCTCTGTTTCTATCAGGGAATAAACCTCTGGACAAAGAGAAGAATTTATTGCTTGGACTGTAATGATGGATCCTTCCCAAAAGCTCAGGTTGGGTTATTTCCTCACTGCAGGATGTGCCCAGTGGTGTTTCCCTGCTGTGCAGAGGTGACCTGGAGAGCACAGCACGTTCCCCCTGGAGGGTGGCACAGACGACAGAGGTTCTGGGTATGGATGACTCAGGTGTTGAAGTGCCACAGGGACTTTGAGCAGATGTTGGCTTTCTTTCCTTACTTTCAGCCTTTCAATGACCTATTTGACTCTAGAATGAATTCTTAGGACTTGTGTTCTAAGAAGGATCCAGAAAGACTAAAGTAGGGAGGAGAGTTGTGGGGAAAGGCTCAGCATTTCCCTTCCCTGGAAGCCTGAGGGACGTTCATAGCCTGGCCATTACTGACCTCAGGGCAGGGAGAAATTTGCTCTCCAGCAGAAAAGTCCTCCATGAAACAGTCTAAGATCCTCCTCATTATCCAGGAAAGGTCTCACAGGTCAGCCTGTTGTTTTACTTTTCAAATGAGAATGCCATAGCCCAGCTCTTACCAACAGCAAGTACCAGCCCTTGGCCTTGTACATTTGTTTTTCCAGGCCACTGGAATAAAAACCAAACCCTTTTTGAGTGGGTTCAACAAAGGGAACCAAAGATAATTATGTTTACAGTATAAAAACATGAAGGTGCCTCATGGATGCTTCTACTGCCCAGAGTGAGAAATGTTAAAGGAAACAGAGTGCCTGCATCCTACAGCATCCTGGTTTTTTCTCTGAAGTAAAACTCAAGATTACCACAGGGTGAATAGTCGTCTCCTGCTGTTAGCACCTCAGTTTTATTAAAAAACTCTTGAATATTCTTTCCCTGCCTCTTTTTTTCCTACTTTTGGGCATTTTTTTTGGTTTGTTTACCAGACAGAGAAATACTTCCCTTAAAATTCAACTGTAGATAGTGTTGTAGCTGACATTGGATAACACTGTCATTATGATTTAGGGTTTCACTGATCATGCTTTATTATTTTATGTTTTGCAGAAGGTTTTTAACTCTCATTTTATGTGTTATGGAATTGTTTGAAGTGAAGGGGCTCTCAGTCTCCGTTGCCATACTAAAAGGAAATCGAGGAGAGCCTGTTGTTATTACCATGCAAGCCAGACAGTCTGAGCAGTCTTTTAGCCAGATGTAAATCCACAATTATAAATCACCATGGGAAGGGGAATAACAATCCCTGCATTTTGATCTATCACCACAATACTTTTCATATAACTGCACTGACCAGAATAGGGAATTTAGGTGTATTTTCTATGTCTTTATGCAGCAAACATCTCCTCGAAGCATCATTTGTGCTAGAATTCAAAAGAGCATCTCTGAATAAAATCTACTCACAGAGAAGAGATGGTGCCAGGCTTGGGCACAGCAGAGGGATTAAAAAAACAACCCTGCTGCATGGCAGAACTCTGTGGGGCTGTGTAATTTCCACAAATTGTGATGTGTAGTTGTGTTTATGTAGTGCAGAAGTAGTTCCCCCTCCTGCAAAGAGAAGGGCTGCCCTGGGAGCTGTGGGGCAATCAGAGTTTAGTTCCTATTTTTCCATGGACTTCTGTGGTATTTTCTGCAAGTCATTTCATTTCATTGTGCCTAAGTTTCTTCATCTGGAAAATAAATCCTTCAAATACAATTGGATCAGCTTCATACAGCAAATTATGTCTGATGCTGAATCATGTCTTTTATCTCTCTATCTGCCTGCTTATTTTTATTGTGAGCTCCTCAGGGCAAAGACTATCACTTGAAGTCTCATATATAATAAAAGTGTCTTTAGCACCACAGATCCCATTCTTGGGGACTGGAAGCTTAGTGTAATAAAAATAAACAAATGTGATCAGCCACGGGAATTAAAATAAAGCATCCGAACCAAAGAAAATCTATACTTATGACCTTCTGCCATGAATATACTGGCCCCCAAAACAGATATACTGCTTAGGTGCATCCCTGGGCAGATGTAAAACACTGGCTACACTTCAGTCTTTGGCCAATTGGAAGTGGGAAGAAAAGCTTTCTTGCCACAGCAGAGCCATTTACAAATAAAATAAAGACCAAAGACTAGGAAGTGGAGTACTCAAGGGTTCAGTGGCCTTCACAATAGGCTGGAAAGGAACCTGAATATTCCCGAACTTCTGTTTTCATTTGTAGGAGCAGGTTGGCTANTTTATAATTTTTCTGGTGACTCAGACAAGTGGAGATGGGGGAACATGTCTGGAAAAGAGAGCAGAGAACACAAACAGGTCTGCCTGTTTCTAGAGCCAGGGTTACCAGCCAGGCTTTGTGACATGCTCACATAGGATAGAGAGACTCATTAAAAAAGTTCTTTCTTAGAAGCTAAAATTTTCTTCTTAGTGAAAATGTCATGTCCTGATGCAGAATAGAGATATAACCTGAATAGGAAGATGACAGGGACTCGGGCTGCTGAGCAGTTTCAGAGAATGTTTACCAGACTTCATCTGGTCAAAAAAACGAAGAATGGCAAAGGTGGAAATGTCTTCTTTTTTAATGACTACATCTGATAGATTTGAGCATTAATTGCAAATAAATACAGAGGAGATAATAGGCTCCTTAGGCTGTAGAAACACTCTTGGAAACCACGTGAGGAGATACTGGATCATCAAGGTCAGTCCCTTCTGTGAAGCAGGAGCTTTTGCTCAGACAAAACTCAGTGCCTCCCATCAGAGCTGACTGCAGGTCCCGAGCCCAGGGCTGTGTCCTGGTGATGCTCTCCTGATTCCCTGCTCACTGTCTGCCAAACACCTTCACCTCGTGGGGTTCTCAGAGGGGCTCTGGGTCAGCAGACACCTCCTGACTCCATCCCTTGGTGCCATCAACGCCGTCCTGGCCGTTTCACTTGCTGTGCCTACACTTCCAAAAACATTATTTTCTTCCAGAAAAACGTTTCAGTTCTTGCAAACAGTGCTTGTTTCTGTAAATTAAGGAATGAGTTGTGCCAAATTGTTCTTCTCCTTTTCTCTCTTTTAGGGTTATTTGCAATGTAGCTTATGCTGCTGTCAGTACATGCACAGTGTGCTTTGCAGGGAAATGAAATCATTACACACAAGGCAAATTACAAGACCTCTTCCATAATCACACACTCTTAATTGGCATGTAAGCACCAACATCACGGTAATACATGCAGTAAAATGTCTCTGACTCATTTTTTTCTCACAGGTCGAAAGGTCAATGAGAATATTTTCCTTTAATTTGACAGGCACACAAGAAATAATGCAAGATTCATTTATGGTCAGGTAATGCACAAAGAAATCTATAAATCAAGCTAAGGGGAATATGAGATCATGCTCATATCTGAACCCATCTGGCTTAGTTCACAAAAGAATCAATATGAGGCAGAGAGCTCAGTATTACTCGTGATTTATGGGCTTGCATCGAAGGGGAGAAACATTTACAATTTGTAAGTCTCTTCATCTGAAACAAAAGGGTATGAAAAAGAAACTACAGTTGGCTGTTACCACACATGCATTAGGTAAGTAAACTGGTGACAGATTAGAGCTGCTGGGGAAGGGGTAGTTCTGGTGGTTCAGTCCACCTAATGACTCAGCACGTTGGTTCAGTGTTTTAATCTTCACACACGCCACCCCCCAAGGTGTATTAGTAGAGAACTGTTAAGAAATAAAACCAGCTAGATTTCCACATGTTTGATATTAGCAGATGAATTGCAATTGATAGTTTTTGGGCACGGTACTGTTAGAAAAATACAACACTGTATCATAGAGCTTTTCTTCACTGTCTTCTTTCAAATACTACTTTCAATAAACCCCACACGTAAAAATGTGTATTAATCCTGCCCCATGCCATCATACACACATAAGCCTTTGATCCTTTTGTGAACACCCAGGATTTACATGAAAGCTTTCTACCTCTACAGTACATCTCTCAACTAAATAAAACCTCCAGTTGGCCTCCAGTTCAGCCTCCCCAAGAGGCAGGATGCGGAGTGTCAGACAGCACTGCTGAACACTGCAGGGTGGGAGACAGAGCCAGAGATCTCACAAAGCAATTAGGGTATGAAAAACACACACTGCAGTGATGGGTGCCATAAAAGCATCAGGGGAACTGGGGCAAGTAAAACATCCATTTCAGCTTCACTGATTTGTTTTACATACAGTGCTAATATCCTTCATACGAATACCAAATGCAGCTTCATTTAAATCTAGGAAGCCATTTAGACTAAAGTGAGAGCCTGATGTATTTTTCTCCCAGCTAATGCATACAGGAAGAATCAATAATTTTCCCAGTATATGCTGATAAATTATTACATCAGACGTTATTGATCCTCCCAAAGAAGGAGGTCAAAATAATGGAAATTGGATGGTGGTGATTAAAAATGCGTGGGATATTCACTTGGAAAAGGTTATAACTAAAATGGTCTATGGGCTTTACACATACCAATTTAATAAATAGAATAAGCTTTGCTGATCAAAACCAAGGTTACTTGTATAGGTATTTTGGGGGCTTGTGCTGCTGAACACCAGTCTATATGTCTTCTGTATGTGTTTGAATTTTATTCTAGTTCAGCACACTGAAAGCATTCATTTTCAACATCTGTTCCTTTCAGCCACAGTTTCCTCCTGCACTTTGCTGCTGAGAACCCTTCGACTTCATTCTGGTAGTAGGCTTTGTACTCTTTCAAGTATTTCTTAAAAGTTTTTCACGTTTGTGTCATTATTAGCAGGGAATGCATTCATTAATTTACACATGCTTTACAAACACTGGGAGGGATCCAAGAGCCTCCCACACAAGGAGCAATTGTGTTGGGACTACACTATCAATTCTTTCTTGAGTATGTCCTCCTAACAGAGAATAATACACCAGTGGTGCACCTTTCAACCCAAAAGACTCCAAAATGTTTTCAAAAACATAAAGGGGCAGTGTTCCTGTCAGCAGAGTTCACATCCCAGGCAGGCTCAGCCCTTGTGTGGCCATAGCCTGGCAGTGCAGAGCCCTCAGGACTGCAGGGGCAGGGGGCAGAGGCTGCCACATCCCTCTGCACACACAATAGGGAGGAAAAAAAGGGGTCGAATATGATTTATGTGACCAGGACACAGTCAGGATACAGTATCTGCAGCTTTCTCTGCTCTTGTCTGCATAGCACTGAAATCTCTTCCATTCTGGGAATGTCTCTAGTCTTTGTTTTGTATGGAATATTCTGAGTTGGAAGGGACCCACAAGTGTCGCGGTTGGGCACGGTCCCCGTTTGGGGGGGATCAAACAGGAACATTTATTGAAGTTACAAGACACAATATATAGGTTCAACGAGTAAATATTCCTCTCAGGGGCTGGTTTTATGCTAAATATGGGAGGAGATATTACAACTGGAAGATTACGTAATGGTTGCTATGGAGGGCAGTCAGGAATTTGAGGTCAGAAGAAACAAAGGCACTTCACACATGAAAGTTCATCTGACCTAGGAGGGGTACACAGAAGCCCACAAATCTTGTCAGCTGTAGGCGGCTTGGAGATACTGAGGCAGCAGATGTCAGCAGACTTGGTTGAGTTTTATCAGGCTTGGTATACTCCCAGTACACTTTCCCAAGGCCTCTTTGACTTTCCAGTCAGCTCTCTTGAAGCCAAGATATTTTCAAACTCCTACACACAAGGATCATCCAGTCCAACTCTTAAGTGAATGGTCCATACAGAGATCAAACCCATGACTTTGGCATTCTTAGCTCCTTGCTTTAACCAACCAAGTTCGTCTCAGGGTCTTCCCCCACTGGCTTTGCTGCCCAGGCACTATTGCCCTACCTCTGGGGCTCAGGGTTTTTTTTTTTTGCAGTCTCAGCCTTCTACTTCCATGCTTTTGCTGTTAATATGAACTCCAGCTGCCTCTTCTCCACCCACTCCTCCACTGTACATCCTCCAGCCAGCAGGCCTGCCTGCCCTCCCATGGCCTGGGGGATGAGCTGCCCCTTTTGCAGTGCCACTCACCAACCCCTGGCGTGGCCCCTTCCCTCTTGTGCCTCTACCTTGGGGCCTCAGCAGGGAGATGAGGGGGATGGCAGCCAAGGCAAGGAAGCAGCTTCAACCCACTCCTTCCAAGGGTTCTGAATGCTCTTGGTGAGAGCAATACCTCCCAACTGGGGCTTGTCAAGTTGCAGTGGACCAGAGGGTGTCTCGTGTGCTCCCTCACAGGAGGCATTTTTCCTGGTACCCACAGGAGCAGATTGGAGCAATGCCTCTGGGAAGGGTGATTTACCTGAGTGTACAATGCAAGTGTCATTACCACAGCCCTGAACTGCAAGAGAGAGTCAGAGCTCCACTACATCTCTGGGAATGGTGGGGCTTGGTCACGTGCCATCAGCTTCAAAAGTCCTTCTGAAATGTCATAACACAGGAAATGTGTATGTGCAGATATGGCTCATTGAAAGTTAAAATTTTTTATCCCATCTTCTTTCCTCAGTTGGGATTTTTCTCTTGAGCATGAGAAACCAAATATGCTTCCCTTAAGGTCTTTAGAAATTCCTTGCTCTGGTCCTGGTGCAATGAACACCAACTGACATTTGAGTTGACAATAATTACAAAGCCTGGGCCACACTGTACAGCAGTATAGTGTGAAAAATTAAAGCATCCATATGTTCTGCTATTTGCTCTGAGTAGAAGGAGATCCTGGAAATGAATTCTGTATTTCATCCCGATCTCCTCTTCACCATGGCCCATGCCTGAAGAGCTGCCCTTGCCAGCAGCACATGCAGAAAGCACAGCAGTTGCATACAGGTTCTGTCACCAGGGTGACAAAAGTCATCTCCCAGACAGGTAGAAAATGATACAGGCTCTGTAGCACGTGACTGGATTGACCATACCTGCTCTGTCCCAGTTTAAAGGTGCAACAGCAGAGCATAGCAAGTTATACTGGCAGCATCATAGCCTCTCTACTGAGTTGTAGTCAGGAATCTTCTTTGGGTACTACAGATGCAACTCTTCCTTCTGGGTGAGATCTGTGTTTGTTACCTGCTCTGTATTAAGACACCTCTACCATCGTTATCCCACACCACCTCTGTAGGTTCTTTTGCCTGCCCCAATTCTTTCATCCCAAAGCTCACAAAGTTGAGCAGCATGAAAATAAGAAGGGCTGGGCTGGCTGAAAAGGGAGAGAAACGCTTAATTCCCTGTTCCTGTGCGTGCTGCAAGATGAAGCAGGCTCTTCTGGGTTAGAGCAGTGGGACCTGCCAAACTTTCTGGTCCTTTCTGAACAGCCTTCACTGATGTGAGGCCAGGCTGTAAAGTGTAAGACAGAGGGTGCTCAAGGGGCCATTGCTAAATATTTCCTTTGCTTTGCAGGCACTAAATTCAGCTCTGGACATTTACATGCAATAGTAGTTTGGGATTAGATTAAGAAGTGCTCCATGCCTGGGATTGCACCCAATTGCAGGGAAGTCATTTCAGATCTCTGAGGAGCATCAGAGCCCAAAGCAGCAAGGCAGCTGTCCTGGGCATGGTGAGGCACTGAGCTCTTACAGGGCACCAGAGAGTAATTTGGTGTCCCTCACCTGGAATGAGATGTGATTTTCCCTGCAGGGAGCCTGGTTTTTGTACTATAGTCAGGTGATAGTGTTTGTGTATCTCTGTTAAAATGGCATATTATTCCCGGTGCTGGTATCTTGGCTGAACTAGTATTTCTTGTTCACACTTGGGTGTTTTTCCTGCAAAGCTTCACTTCTTTAACATTTCTTATTTAGAAACTTTGAGTTATATAAATAAAAGTATGACCTTTGCCTTTCCAGGGGTTGGAGCTAAGTTAATGCAGAACAGTCCCAAGGAGCCAACGGGGTTAGAGCACATTTTAAAATGTCATTTTTCTTGCTTGTAATTTATTCTTCCTATCTCTAGCATTCCTCTGCAGAGATATTTTTAAAAATAGGTGTACCATGCAGTGTATATCACAGGTTTATTTAGGAGTCTTGTTGAAGATTTACACTGCTCAAAAGAGCAGTCATAGCAGATAATTCCATTTGCAAGCTTCAACAAAATGTTCTGGGGAAAGTGGTGTTATCACTGTGGAGAATTTTAATGATGGCAGAGTTTACAGACAACTTATTTGGCAAACAAGGCTGCAGCAAGACAGCTCAGCACGTTCCCTTGCCAGTGGTGGTTTTGTGATTTTTGCTGCAGCCTGTTAAACACATCTTACATCTGCCTCCCAGCCATCTCCAGAACCTTCAGCACCATGTCTGTCCTGCAGTGCTCACCTTGCTACTCTCAGGATCTCACCTAGAGGAGCTGCTGAGCCCCTCACAGACACTCATTGCTGCTTCTGGTATGAAACTTCTTTTTAGGGAAATATGTTTCATTACAATAAGGACAATCATAACTTTACTAATGACATGATGCAAGGTGATCAGGGGAGAAGCTGGCTTAAGGTACTTCATTCTTTCTGGGAGAGTCCTCATTGATTCACATCTTGCTGACCACAAGTTTCACCATTGAAGAAGTTAAAAAAATGCTGTGTTTTGGTAATCCATTACCAGCTGTTGGAGGGGTGAGGAAGGGGGGAGCTTGCAAGCTGGTGACTCCCTTCATAGTTCTCACCGACCAGAGACCCTCTCTGCACATTTACACCTGCAGGGACACTCCAGAGGGACATCAGTGATATTCTTGCTATATATTGCACATAATATGCAATGATAGGATAGTGCTATATATTGCACTCACCCACTCCATGGTCACAGTGCAGCAGGCCATCCCTCTGCTGAAAGAGAAAGATGAACTCAGTGTCTGTGGCCTTCCCTTCACAGCCATTCACTGCTGTCTGGAAATGGGAATTTTAGCTACTCCTTCTCATGTTGTTCTTTTTCAGCAAATACATCAGATTTTGGTGTTGTCAGTCTGACACCCCTTCATTAGCACTAGAAAAGCTCATCACTGTAATCCTGTGTATTTTGCCCTGGAAACCTTACAAGACACCATAGAAATCCCCAGTGATTCTTTTGTTTTCTCTCATTGCTTTTATGTTGCTGTCGAGAACAAAAGGAGTTTCGGTTAATTATCTCTGTATTTGCTGAAACCACTAAACCTACTTCCCAGTTAGCACAAAACAGTTGCTTGACTGAAGTTCTTGGCAGATTCACACACCTTCTGGTTGTAAGTTTTAAAAAAATCTATTCCCATTTTCAAGTTTGCATACTCAATTTCTTCTTATATAAAAAAATAAATTATTTCCTTTGTTCATTATTCTCCAGTACCCAAGCAAGAGGAGGAGGATTCAGTCACTGGCAAATTAACCCGAACTGTGGAAGATCTAAACTCAGCCTCCTCTTGTCCACAGGTGTCCCACTTCTCTAGGCAAGTTCTTCAGGTTTCTGTGCCTCAGCTGTGCCTTTGTAAAATGGGAGCAGCAGCACTGTTTTCACAACTGTGGATTGTGAAAATCTCAGCTATTACAGTGACTGGGGTGGGACAGGTGGCTGAATCGATCAACTGCGCTGCAAGAATAGAACACAGAGGGATCTAATCTGCTTTGGTGCAT
This sequence comes from Formicarius rufipectus, assembly GCA_013399695.1. Lineage (NCBI taxonomy): Eukaryota > Metazoa > Chordata > Aves > Passeriformes > Formicariidae > Formicarius > Formicarius rufipectus. Next base: position 488,188 of record VXAU01005005.1, on the reverse strand, counting down.
TGAAAATATATTTGTCTCCATGAATATGACTTTCTTTTGGTGCCGTTCTGGTTTGGGGGAGTGTTTCTTAGCTCAATCAGTTTCCTCAGTTGGCTTCACTAGCCAGCTCAAAGACTTCATGCCATTGTAGTGCAGTGGGCAGGACGAGGTGGCTCGAAGTGACAGCTGCTCGAGCTGAACCCCCACCACACAGCAAATCATGGCCCTGGCCTTCAGGAACCCTTTCTTTTGCACAGCAGCACATGACACAGCTGGAACTCAACTGATGTTTCCACTGATTCTGCACACAGATCTGTGACCTTGCATACTGTATCTGAACAGATCTCATGCAAAGTCACAGCCACCACACTGACAGCTGCAAACCGAGTGTCACCATCTCTGCACCCATCATGCTTTCCTCACCCTTGATGGCCATTAAATGTGATTTTTCTCCTCCTGGGCAAAAATTAAACATCTGCAAGGCGTGAAGATTTTATCATGGGTGTGGAAGGAGAGGGGTTCAGATGTCTCTCTTCTTTGCAGATAATTGCTTAGCTTAATGAGGAAGTTTTGCAGTATTTTTAACCATTGCTTCTGTGCTTTGTTTAATTATTTGCATATGTCATCGTCAGGTTAAAAAGAGTGTGCATATACAGCACTTCTTCTCAGTCTTGTATTAGACATTAATGAAAGGAAGCACGAGGATAAATTTCTCACTAATGATGATGGAAAATTAGTTTCAAACCCCGGAGGTGTCTTGCTGGATACACCAATGATATATAAAGGTCCGAGGAGAGAAATTCCACAAAAAATATTACCTGGGCCCTTTTGGGCTGTTTCTCCAAGAGATCCTGTTCCCATTTAATTTTGTAGTTATGGGGGAGGATGGCAAAGAGTAAACAGAAGGTTCTCAGAGTCTGCAGCGCTCACAGGGAGCGGGTGAGGCCGATGAACGCGGGGCGGGCGACGCGGCTGAATGCCAGCGTGGCATATGCAGAAAGGTTACCTGCCTGGAGACCTGCAGCAGGAGACACGCTCAGGGCTTCTTTCTCCAAGTCCTGAGCTGCTGAAAAGTTGAGTGTCTGGAGAGGAGCAACGGTTTATGCATTAGTCATAACATTTTGAAGGGCAGCAAATCCACAGGCAGGAGCACAAGGCAGGTTCTGTTCCTCCCTCGTTCTGCACGGTGCAGTCTCCAGTTACTCCCGGGCATCTCAGCCGAGCAACAAGGAGCCAGGTCAGAGAGGACCATCCTCTGGTTGCTCTCTGTGCTGCCGTGTGCTTCAGCATCTCATTTGCAATCTTGTGTATTTCTGCTCCCTGATAAGGTTGAGTTCTGCAGTTGTTCCCAGCGTGAAGGGGAGAGGCAGTGTTTATCAGTGGCAAGTAGCCATGCCAGTGTATAATGCAAACCACCTTGAACAGAAAGGGATCTATCTGTTTGCCCAACTTCAGCTTTCCCTGCAGCTGAACGGGGAAGAGCTGCAGGAGGGAGGGTCAGGTGATGCTGCTGACATGGTGCAACCACTTCCACACAGCACACGGGTCTTCAGTTTGGTGGGTTGTTTATTTTCCTGAGCAACAGACTCCTGGTTTTTGCTTAAGAGTGCCTGCATCCCTAGAGATAAATAACTCTATGTCAATAAATCTGCTTTTTTTCAGATTTTTTTTCCAGAACAGTTTAGAAATAGCCCATGTACCCACTGAGCTTGAGAATTCCCCCACCACACAGCTGCTGCTCACTTGTCTGTGGTTGCTGTTTGCATTGTCTCCCAAGTCCCCTGGGTTAGCCCTTTAATGTCTTTGACATTAAACACCTGAACAGTTGCTCAATATACAGAATAGGAAAAAAAGGTGAGGCAAGATGGATAAAAGATAAATGGAGGTGGCAAACCACTAATGGTTGAAGCTAAAATAGCTTTTTTTATGTTTCAGTAGGTCTCTGAAACACAAAGACATCACAACCATTAGCCATAAGGTGCACAATTTACTTATGTTAGTCTTGTGCTCTCAATTCATTCTCTTTTACTGATCTCAAATTTTTTATATGTAATTATGATTATGCAGTTACAGTTTGCTTATTTGGGAAAGAAGTTTTGAAGTGTTTTCTTCACACAGTGTGTGCTGGAAGAATGTTTAAACCAGAGCTAAGGTTTGAAGAGGTATCAGGTCCTCCCTATGTTGCAGTGTAACATTTAGTAATAATACAGTCATGATACTACTGAAAAAGGGTGCAAAATTCACCTTTAAAAGCAAACAATAAATTAACAATATGGAAAAAAATTAATGGACTGGAAACTGAGGAAGTCCAGAATGAAATCTAAAGTGGTGCACTTAATCCCTCTGTTACAGCTGAGTATTTTGGGGATCTGACAGTGGTCTGGCCACAGCAAGACAGTGTTTGGGCAAAGCTGTCCTTTTGCCTGTGGTGCTGGTGCCTGAACTCAGTCCCTTAGCCCTGAAGGGGGCTGCAGAGGTGCAACATTGGTGCCTGGAGCCGCAGGAGTTCCTCCCCTGGCTCCTGCACTTGGTGAAATGATGCTTTTACGGCAGGATGTGACACCCGGAGCAGCACAGTGAAGTTTGGGTTCTAATTGCAGCTTAGTGCTGGTAATCAGCCCACACGCTGCTAATTAGGGGGGTAGAAATAATGTCTGATTTGACTTTAGAAAAATGTATTTTCTTCCAATCCTACACTGTTCTTCCTCTGTTGGAGTCACATGTCCATGAACTGTCATCTGCTGAGCAGCAGAACACACAGTGATTACTGAAAGGCAGATTTCAGGCTCTGGATATTGCCAGGATGAGTGGAAGCATCAGTCTGGAAAGCAAACTGCTACAGAGCCAGGAGTTGCTTTCAGTGAACTTGAGCAAAAGCAGGAGGGTGAAAGGGATTCCTTGAGAAGTAGACCCCAGGAAATCTCAGCTGTGTTGTTTTCAGCAGCACGTCCCTCTGGGGAGAGCCCTCCTTAAACTGGCACCTGTGAGCTGCTCTCAGAACTGGCTCCATCAGCCACACTTGTTGGGATCAGAAGGCACAGAATCTCTGGTGTATCTTGACTTTATCTAACCAAAAAGGTGTGGAGTGAATGGGCAGGATCTGGATCAACCTAAGGAAAACCTAACAGGAAGGATACTCTTCCTTCTTAAAAACCAGACTTCTCTCTGCTGAGAAGTTTTGTGGTGTGCATTTGCTGTGGCAAACAGCTCCAAGTGCTTTCCTGCAGGCTGGAGTCCTTAGGAGTGTTTTGTATCCATGTGTTTCTGGGGTCCTTAAGAGTGTTTTGTATCAATATATTTACTCTGCAATGTGGATGCATTATAAAATTACAGTAATATTCCCAGTATTAGTTTTGGCAATACAGGCCACAGAACTTAGCTTTGTCAAGGAAATTTTTACATCACAAGATTATGACCAAGGAATACATTTTCAGAAAGGTGTCATTTTGTTAAAAAGCCATTTTGGCAAAGAAAATTGACTTGCTCTAATCAACACTGTTACAATGTGAAATAACAGAGAGGTGGCTACACTTTCATGTAGCATAAAATGAGCATGAAATGGTGAAACAAGATTTCCTGTGAAATGCGGGAACACAAGGGCACTTGCTGTCACCTACCTACTGCTCTACCCACAGAAGGGAGAAGTCACACCAGAGAGCACCTGGGTCAGGTGAAGAAAAATCATGCATCATTTAATTTTTCTGTTTTACTGATTTCAAGTGTTCAAAATTCTTGAATGACGCTCTCCAGAATAATGAGGTTTAAAAATAGTAAATGTCATAAATGCTTTCTGGATTTTATTTCATAATCAAAGTAATTACAACACTATTCAAGGTTAAGTGCCTTAATATTATTAATCATTCATTACCTCTGATTGAATTAGGGACCAGCAGGGTTTAAACCAGTTCCACAGTCACTTGCTAGCTGGCTACTACCCCTTTCCTAATAGAAGTACAACTCCACCATCTCCAGGGACTCTGGCAAAACATTTACTTTTGTAGCATGACTGGAAAGTTACCAAGTTTGGGTTATTTTCAGTCTGTGGGAGTAAGTTCCATTAGAAGAGCTGGTTGGGGAATTCTCCAGCAGAAGGTTTTTTAGTAAGAAAATGCCCTTTTCTCGGAACCAGAGTGTTCTTGTGGAAAGAGAAAGTCTGGAAAAATACATTTTTCCCTGGGAGAATGAAAACAAAGGCTGGCCCAGCTGGTGCCTTCTACACGCTCCTCGGTTCCACTTACAGCAAAAAGTGAGTTTAACAGCTGCTTCCCAGGCTGACTGCTGAGGTTCACAGTCCCCAGCCCTGTCCCTCTGGAATGCCATGGCTGCGAGGGCACAGCAGGAGGAGGAGGAGGATGAAGTGGGGGGGATTAGAGCCCTCCACATGCCCAGAGAACCCAGTGCCCATCTCTCTCACCACATACATTGGAAACGCCCCTTCAGAGCCCAGGAAATGAAATTTTTCTGCAAATCCATTGGTGCATGTCCTGGTTTTAATAGCCAGACCCAGTTTGTCACTGGGTGGGTGTGGATTCTAAACCCTCTATGTCATTTTTCTCATGAACTGCTCCCCATGGCCCATTGGCAGCAGCTGCCCAGGGCACACCCCACCCCTCAGGGCACAGGGCGGTGTTTAGGAACTTCTGTGGGATAAGGAAGGTTTCCTGCCTCCACACCCACCTGAGGGGTCATGTCTGCTCAGGGGCCATCAGAGATGCCAAAACTATGCCATTGTTCACCTCACAGAGTAAATTACCCATTGGGAAAGTCTCCGCCCAGGGGGAGGGACTGGGCGTTCCCATCTGAGCCCAAGTGGAGATAAGCTTGGGGTTTTGGGACTGGGATCTCTTCAGATCCAGAGGAGGGGCGGAGCCTTGACCAGACTGAGACTGCCACCAGACTGCAACCATCATTTTCAGCAACAGGTTTCTTGTTTTCTTTTTACTTGGAACTTGGGGGGGCCACGTGGTGTTCAGCACAGGGGTTGGTGAGCTCCATTCTGCTCGTGCCCCGCTGGGCTGGGCTGTACATTTGGTGGTTTTTGTGGCACAAAGGAATTTTCCTTCTGTCTCAGTGTATTTTGTGATGTTTTATTAAATTGTTCTTCTGACTTGCAATCCCATTCTGAGTTGGATTCATTTCTGCCAGTTTAACTCTAAACCAGCACAGTGCAAAAATGTCACTTTGACATTTCGCCCTGATTCGTGCACCTCCTTCCCCTGGGGAGAAAGGGGTGTGTTCTCCAGACAAGGAGGCCCTCGGCAGGACCCCACGAGTGTGTGGTGAGGTCACTGTGGAGTGACCCTGCTGGCCACGTCCCACGGGCAAGGGCTGTCCCCAGGGTGAGCCCTCTGAGCGAGCAGGTAACAAACAGGCCTTGAGATTATAGCTGAAACGGGAAGGAAAGCTCAAAGCCCTCTACGAGCAGGGATGTGAAATGTTTATTCCAGGCACTGCACAGAAACATGGGTTTAATGGCACTTCAATATATTGGTGTCTTCCAGCATTCCAGGGCATGAATATATTCATCCCTTTGCCGAGGCGCAGGAAATTGCAGTGATGGATTGACATCAGTTCATAATTGCGAGCGATGCACAACCAAAACAGAGCTCAGGCACTGAGCTGCATTCTAACTAAATTCTCAGTATTTGTTAATAATGAAAGTTCAGCTTGCATGATATAAGAACTGCATGTGTAGGATGAAATATTAATTTACTGGGCTTCAGTTGAGATTGTTAAGGTAGCCTGATTTCCCTTGAATGCATGGGTTTATCATTATCAACCTGAACACAACTAGCACCCTTCAAGGTTTCTTGCTGGAAAGAAATTGAGCGTGCAAAGACTCTTTCATCATAATCACACTGGCTGTGCAGGGTAATTCATAAAAGAGCCCAAAATATATTGAAATTCAATATTGGTTTAGTCCAAATCAATATTAATAATTGTTTGCATTTTTGAAGTGCGATTTACAATTGAAAAATGTACAGGGATCAACCCATAGTTGCTAACACATCAAATTTTCCTATTAAAGGCACAGTCATTTTACTTGAAAATGTTTCTTACAAAGCAGGAGAAGGCATTGATCTGTGAAAACAGCTATCTATTATTTATATGAACAACACTAGAACAGGTTTTAATTATAAATGAACTAAAAGGTCAGTAACTATTATATTTTTAGGGTCTTGATTTTAAATTTGGGCAGCTTAATAAAAATATTTACGTGGGAGAGCTCCCAGTGGAAGGTGCACGGAGGGAGCAGGCACACAACACTCCGTCTACGGTCAGACCCCAATTCTATTGTACCTTTTAAGAGCCATTAAATGTGAGTGATTGTGGAAAACTAATCATAATCTCTCTGAGCTTCAGTCAAAGAATCATGGAATGGTTTGAGTTGGAAGGGACCTTAAAGACCATCTCATTCCAACCAGGTTCCAGTCTAGTTCCTTCCAGGTTCTTCTGAATGTACTTCAGTTTCCATACCAAAAGCAGATGTTTGTGTTTGCAGTAATGTCCCAGCCCTTGGCCAGAACTCCAGCATTGTCAGCCCACAGGAGAGGTGGTGCAGGCACAGGGAGGGGGTGGTGATGCCCACCCTGAGAGCCATGCCATGTTCCAATGACCCAGCGTGGGACAGGGCTGCCCACTCCAGACAGGAGCAGATCCCTGGTTTGCGTTGTGTTTGCTGCTTCAGTATGTGAGCCCAGTTCACCAACGTGCTGGGAAGTACAACCACAGCAGTGATGCTGGGGAGAGGAAGGCCAGAATGCCCTTCTCCCTCCCCAGGAGGATTGCTCTGTGTCACTTTTGCAGTTGTTCCATTTCCTGGAGCAGACACCATTCTGCCTCTCCACATTACAGCAAAAAAAAAGGGAGGGGAGGACTGAAGTTTTTGGGCCATGTCTCCTTCCCCTCACTGAGTGCAGAAGCTGAGAAGGGATGGAGTTTCAAAGCAAGTCTGCTGTCAGATGCCTGGAGTCAGTGGAGTACACCCATTCCTGCAGAGTATCAGTGGAACAACAGGAAGTTTCCCGGTGGCATTTAATGATCTCCGATATTTACAGCACACAAGTGTGTCTCGCAGCTGCTTGCCTTATCTCTTCTTCCTGCAAATCACACAAAGGGTGCTTAAAAATAATTGAATAGCAGCAAAACAAATAGTAATATCCCCCCACTGTACCGGCTGATATTACGGAGATTTCATGCCTATTCAGGATTCTCATTACAACTCAATATTGAAAACTGTATTCTGTTTAAAAGGCTGAGTAGTTGTTCTGAAAACCATGTGTTCCCTCTGACTGCTCTGAAATTTGGAGAGTCTGAAATTCTGGTGCAGGGTCGCTTACAGAAAAGGAAGAACCAGAAGGGTATCACGTGTGGGAGTCCGAGTTCCTTGCACAGTGACCATCATCGTGGTGACTCCCCTTCCTGAATGGGACCTGCAGTTCTTTGCCAGACAACTTTGCACCTGCTCTCTTACCCCGTCTTACAGTCACTGCAGCCCCATTTCTGAGCACAGCCCGTGCCTGTCTCCTCCTCTGTGCTGTGCCCTCCCCCCGTTCAAAGGACAACCGTGCTGAAGCTGCAGGCAGGATTGCACTCCTTCCCCAAGGCTGACCTTGCCAAAATGCAAAACTTTTGGAAACCAAGGAGTGCAAGGGCAGTACAAATGCTCACCACCCTGTGCTCCATAACCATCCCCTTTCAGCAGGCACTCTCTACCTCAGATGCTCATCTTGCTTCCCCAGGAAGCTCCAGACCGAGTCACAGTTCTGCCTCTCTGTGGCTCCAGCTGCTTCCACATGCACCTGCCCTCACTCACCATTACACAGAACCATTTCACTCCTCCTTAGGGGCTGTCGAAGCCTCCAGATGTTTCTCTTCCCTAATGCACACCCGGGAGATCTCTCAGTTTGCAGATCTCCCCTCTGGTTCCACAAGGAATGTGAGCAGGAGGGGCTCAGTCCCTGCTCCAGTCCTGTCAGCCCATGCAGACGGTGGCATGTCACAGCTATGCCTCTGCATCAGTGCAGCTTCCCTTTATATGCTGCAGTAACATGAGAATTGACTTAAAAATAAAAACACAAATTCTATTTCCCATGTTTAGAAATTGTGCTTCAAAATGAAACGCAAGTATTTGTTTCAGTTTCCTCTGCAATATATCCTAACTAAAAGTTTCATCTGGGATGGAAATATAAAAGGCATTTTAAAGAAGAAAAAATGTCATTTCCCAAGTAGATCTACTTATAGAATATGTCCTTTCAACCAACTGCTGTGTTTTAACTGTCCAAATCAAGATCCAGAGGAAATAACTCAGCTCTGACATTCAGGCATAGTGTAAGTGAAAAAGCACCTTGACTAAACAGATGGTGATCTTTCATTAGGGAGAAAGCAAATTTCAATAAGAAACAAATTAGTCATCATGGCTAGAAGGATTAAGAGTCAGTATTAGGTGAGAACAGTCAAGTGTACACCCTCAGAGAAGTTGCTAGAGCCAACAGGAGCCCTCCCCACTGCCACAGAAAATGAGCCATTACAGGGTTATGAGGGCTATTTTCTTCTTCCTGTAGTAACCACAGGAGCATCTCCATGAACCCACACAGTGTGAGCCAGGAATTTGTTTCCCTTCTGCTTTTGCAGAAATTTTGCTGCATTTTGTTTCCTCAAGTGCAGAATTAAAACCACCCTTACTCGTGACAAAGGGGTTTTATTTCAAGGTTATAGGGATCATTTCACAGTTTTCCTGGTTTTCTTGCTTGCTTGTGACTCCCAGCCACAGAATCTCCACTTCAGGTACTTTTATCTTTTAGGAAAAGGAAATACCATTGAGGAATCATGAACTTCCCACTCTGTATTACATGAACTATATTACACATGTCACAGTTTTGAAACCACGATGTAGAAGTGGAGGGCCACATGCATACACATAAAGCCACTCAAAATTATTGTTGCAGAAACCATTTAAAATCTGAGGATATCAGGAGAGGTTTGGCATGGGAGTAAAACTTTTACCCAATGGATAGGAACATATTAAGTTTTTACACATATATATATAGGAACCTCTATAAGCAGTTCATAAAATCTTTCAGTTTTGTCATCCTCGTCATAACACATCTAAAACTGCACAGAAGAATTAATTTACAAAGGAAAAAATCCCATTTACTTTTGCTTCATACTGACCTAAAGGAGGAAAGTTGTCTAGGGTAATGACTTGTTTGGTAGCTCCGGAAATCCACGTGCATAATATCTTTTGAAAGAAGGCATTTTCATTTGGAATACCCAGGGAAACCATGGAAGAGGCAAATGCAGCAGGAGAACTGAAGAAGAGTATAACCACTGTTACATGATGGTGCAATCATCTACAAAAGCCTTTGAAAATGTGAGAGTTTCTTTAAAGAGAAGAGAGATTGAGTCAAGTGGAGGGGGAGGGAAGCATTTCAAGCAAAGCTTTAGCGAGACCCAAGTGGGCATCTAATTAACTGGGAACCTTTCTGCTGTTTTACAAGTCAGTTCATGGCTTTCCACACAGTTGTTTCTATGTAATGCTGTACTTGGGACACCATCCCTGTAAATCCTGCTGCCAGGCAGTGCCTGGGAAGCCTGGATGCCAACGTGAGGCATCTGCCATGCAAATTGTGTGCCTTCCCCTCTGGTGTGGAAAAAATTTGCTGGACAAGTTCATTATTGGCACTCACTGTTTGCACTGTCACGGTGCAGTTCCTGTGAGATGTTAATTTGAAACAAACTGAAGAAAAAAACCCTCTTTTCATTTCAAATGCAAACTTCTTTAAATATTATGTTTTAGTTTAGGATCCTCTTAGCCCCTGAGGATCTTGGGGAGGTGTGCGTATTGCTTGCTAAGGCCCTGCTGCAATACTGAGGAGATTAGTAACACATGATGCCTGCTACCATTTGCACCCAGAAAGATAGGAAAGAAATCTTCTTGACTTTGAAAGGATTATTGTGGTTTTTTACTGAGTGCTGTCCCTTTTGGCCTTAAATTGTACATGAAAGTGGAGACCAGAAGTGCCTGCTTCCTTTTGCAACATGGGATGGAAATGGGAGGAGCAGCTTTAGCAGCTTTGCCAGGGGTTTTGGAATGGGGAAAAGGGGTCATGCACTATCACTCTGACATCAGCCACAAAGAACAGTGTCACAGCTCTTTGCTTTTTTGCGATTATGCCAAAATTCAGGTTCTGGCACAGTATGTGGGCTTACTCTACCTTCTAGCAAAGGACAAAACTGGTGTGTGTTGGAGAGTAGAACTGGACCCACTAATACTTGACCAAACAAGTTTCCACTGGAGTAAGAGAAAGCCCCTCCTTTCCTCACTCTTTTTGATATATGCCTTAACATGTATGTGAGCGAAAGAGGATCCTGTAATTTTCAGCATTCTCTTCATGTCACGAAGTCCCCATTTTCCATAATTGGAGGAGATGCTGAAAGCTGAGAGGTGTAGTGACACCAGAGACTGCAGACCAGAGCTGTTAACAGGCAGTAAGCTCTGCCCAGTTTCCTGCCACACTGCTGGGGTGCACTGGTGGCACAGAACAGGGCTGGACAGCTCAGCATGTTCTCACAGGATCGCTGGGATGTAGGAGAGGCAGATTAGGCTGAGGGGAGGAAGAGATGTCAGCTCATGGGGCAGGTCAGGAGATTCACCTGAGTGCCAGTTCCCACCTCTGCACTTGGTTCTTGGGAAAGCAGAGCACAGAGAGGAGCTGCACCCCAGGACAGGTGTGCTGCACCCAAGGCAGGTGTGCTACACTCAGGACAGGTGTGCTGCACTCAGGACAGGTGTGTTGCACTCAGAACAGGTGTGCTGCACC
>VXAU01005005.1:365892-477184 GCA_013399695.1 Formicarius rufipectus | reverse complement strand
CAGGTGTGCTGCACTCAGAACAGGTGTGCTGCACCGAAGGCAGGTGTGCTGCACTCAGAACAGGTGTGCTGCACCGAAGGCAGGTGTGCTGCACTCAGAACAGGTGTGCTGCACCGAAGGCAGGTGTGCTGCACTCAGAACAGGTGTGCTGCACCGAAGGCAGGTGTGCTGCACTCAGAACAGGTGTGCTGCACCGAAGGCAGGTGTGCTGCACTCAGAACAGGTGTGCTGCACCGAAGGCAGGTGTGCTGCACTCAGAACAGGTGTGCTGCACCGAAGGCAGGTGTGCTGCACTCAGAACAGGTGTGCTGCACCGAAGGCAGGTGTGCTGCACTCAGAACAGGTGTGCTGCACCGAAGGCAGGTGTGCTGCACTCAGAACAGGTGTGCTGCACCGAAGGCAGGTGTGCTGCACTCAGAACAGGTGTGCTGCACCGAAGGCAGGTGTGCTGCACTCAGAACAGGTGTGCTGCACCGAAGGCAGGTGTGCTGCACTCAGAACAGGTGTGCTGCACCGAAGGCAGGTGTGCTGCACTCAGAACAGGTGTGCTGCACCGAAGGCAGGTGTGCTGCACTCAGAACAGGTGTGCTGCACCGAAGGCAGGTGTGCTGCACTCAGAACAGGTGTGCTGCACCGAAGGCAGGTGTGCTGCACTCAGAATAGGTGTGCTGCACGCAAGGCAGGTGTGCTACACTGAGAACAGGTGTGCTGCACTCAGTACAGGTGTGCTGCACTCAGGACAGGTGTTCTGCACCCAAGGCAGGTGTGCTGCACCCAACCCAGGTGTGCTGCACGCAAGGCAGGTGTGCTGCACTCAGAACAGGTGTTCTGCACCCAAGGCGGGTGTGCTGCACGGAAGGCAGGTGTTCTGCAGCCAAGACAGGTGTGCTGCACCCAAGGCAGGTGTGCTGCACCCAGGACAGGTGTGCTTCACTCAGAGCAGGTGTTAATGTGGAAACAAAATTTTCCTTTCCAAACCACAAGGAAAATCAAAGGCTTTGTTCGACTGAGCAAGAATACAGTCACAGAAAATCCAGCACCAAATGCACATTTGATGAATGGAAGCAGCCACAGGATTAATAGTTTCCTATTTTTTTCTATGCTAAAGAAAGTGGAAGATTTGGGGCATAATACTTGGCATTCATTTGCATTTCCTATTTCCAAAGAGAAGTGCTGACAGCTACAGAATTATATGACTTCTAGTATCTCCACCTCTAGTACCAGTGCCTGCTTTTGTAGAACTGCTATAAAAAGATGGTTTTACTGGTGAATATGAATAATGTTTATGAATCTGTTTTTCTCCTGTAAATGTTATGACAAGCCTGGTGTAGAAGTCGGGGGTAAAGCAGAGAGGGGACACGTGAGTGATGGGAAACCTCAGTGCCCTGTGTTTGAGGGCCTTTTGTCTCTGTAAGTGCTCTGGAGTGAGGAAACTCACGCTCGGCTCAGCGAGAAGCAGCCGTTGTGCACACACTTCACATAAACACAGCTAATGGATCCAGAACTGATGGCTTCAGTAATAATAACAAATCTTTTTCCTATATTCTTGTAATAATATTAGTCACTTTTTTTTTAATTCAGCTAATTACGCAGTGTCATTATCCCAGTCTTTAACTATATTACATGATCGAAGTAAAATTATCTTAATAACACATAAAGTAAGTGCTCCACTACAGAGCCCTTTCAGAATGCACTAAACAAAACACAGTGGAAGGAAAAAAAACCCATCACAGCTCCCAGTTAAACTTCCCCAGACCAGCTACAGAAGTGCTGAAATTTAACACACAGTTTTTATTGCTCTCAGGCAAACCTGGACTTATAAAGACATCTCTGCATTAGTAAATAGCATTCTGTGAACTGGCAGTCCTACCAGCCAGCATGTGCAATTAACTGGGGACAGGTGATCAAGGCTACAAGGCACTGCTGGGGTTCCTCTGGATGGAGAGCCTGGGCACTGGGGCCTCCAAAGAGTCCCACAGCACTGGGAGACTTCCCAGTCTGCCTCTCCAGAATGGCACAAGCAGAGCAGTGGGAATGCCCAGGGTAATCTCTGCTGCTTAATACCTGCTTATTCAACAGCACGGGAATCCCTGCTTTCCAAAGAACCCTCCATCCTGCTGCTCCCTTTGGATAAACAGAGGGCTCTGCCTGGCTCTGGACCACCAGCCTGCCATCACCTGCAGGAGGAGCAGCTGAAGCTCACAAAGCATGAGCAATGAAGTTTACCAAGTGCGTGGGAGCTCGGCATTTACATTCATTCATAGGTGATTTGTAATTGTCCAATTTAGCAATCAGTAGATGTTTGCAAAGAATTTGGGTGTTTTGTTGATTTGCTGATGCTCGTGGCAGTAATACATAATGGTGATGCTGGCAGCAGTCTGTGTGCCGTGACTCACTGTGAGCTGCACCAGCACCCTGCAGTGAAGCCTCAGGAAGGGAGAGGATAAAGGTGCCCTGCAGTGGGCAGGAGCTCTACAGGGTCTCTGGCCCACCCTGATCCTTCCCTTCCCCTGGTTCCACAGAGGAAAAAAGCCTCTTTTGCTCTCCTCTTGGTACATTGCCTTTCATCTTCAGGCTAATTTAGCTGGGCTGGGCACCAGCTCTCCAGTGGAGTGACAGCACAGCAGCACCAAGTGCACAGAGGGCCAGGCAGGTTGGGCTCTGCAGGGTGGGTCCCTCTGAGCTGCCAGGAGAGAGAAATGAGGGGTTGTGACTGCCTCGGGCCCCCTGTCCCTCCTGCCCTCTGCAAAGGGGCAAGCTCCAGTTAAGCAGTTGTTGGCAGTGCTGTGAAAGGTGCACCCCCTGTCTCAGATATGCTCTGCAGAGCCAGTCTCAGATATGCCACCCTCCTAAAAAGCAGACCTCGACTAAAGATCCACAGACCTGTCCCTGGGGCCAACTTCTCCTGCTGCTTTGCTCTGCAGGGTTTTGTTTTACTTTCCTTTGGTGCATCATTGTGGCAACTGTTAGGAAAAGATCTGGTTCTAGATGGTCCAAAGGCAAGCTCCTGAGTTTCTCGCTAAGAATTACCCCATGCCCTTTAGGTTGTATCTTATCTGTGCCATTCTTCACACAGACTTGTTGGAAGCAGATGAGAGAGAACGTCATGTCCACAAAACTCATGAATGAACCAACAGCCCTGTGCTGTCAGACACAACCCCACGTGCAGCCTGGTTGACCCACCTGGTTAGGAATCAAACACCAGAGGTGTTGGGAGAAAACTGTCCTTTTGTCTTTCTTGGACCGGCCTTGTATCATAACATCAGGTCATTAGGCTTCCAGGCAAAAAAAGCAGACCTGTACAGCACTTCTTTCACAGCCACTCTTGTCAGGTTTAAACAAATATTTCCAGGGTCTTTTGATACTGCTTGGGAGCAGGGGGGAATTAATTCTGCTTTTGCGTTTGTAAAGGAAAGATTTGGCACCTGAAATTTTTCTTAAAATTTTCAAGTATTTTCCACAAACATACTTGGATTTTTTTAACCTAGGACTGTCCATATTTTTCCTTAAAAGTCTAGCTTTAAAGATGCAACACCTATTCTGCTACCAAGTGCTAATACTTCCTCAGCTCACAATTCATAGGAGTGCTGTGGTGATTAATGAATGTCTTTGAACTGGAAAGTGCTATCTGAGTGCTAATTACTATCTGTGCATGCTCATACTTCTGCTGCTTTCAAGGGCAGAGCACTCACATCCCATGGTAATGGGAAAGCTTAGGAAAACGATATTGATACCTAGGAGTTTTATCCACCATAGAAATCTATAAAGGAAGAATAAATTAAAAGTTAGATGTTTCAATTCATTATAGCATGTTCTAATGAACTGGTCTCCATCTGTTTAATAGGTTCAGGGTGGCTGAAAATGGAGTTTAGATTGGAAGCTGCTTGCAGCCTTATCCACTTGCACTCTCATTAATGCTAAGTATTATAAAAATATGTTATTGCCCATTGTGAGGAGCACAGTTAAAGTGCATGACCTCAAATCCAACCTGCAAGTTGAAGAGTGTGGATTAGTCCAAATTCTGCCTCCCAGATGCCAGGACTCTGCATGGATCTATCCAGAGCTCCCACATAAAGCATCCCTCTCCCTCACATGCCTGAGGAAGCATTGCCTGAAGAAACTTAGCTCAAGCTCCACTTCGGTTTTTTTGTAGGTTCTCTTTCTCTCATCTGTCTTTAAAATGCTGTGATTTGAGTGTAAATGATATTTCCAAATGTTTCCTTAAGGAGGGTGCCTTGTTCACGTTTCTCAGCCTGTGCTAACTGCTTGCAGAGTTCTGTGCTCTTCCCGAGCATCCTGGGAGGGCTCGGGACTCACACACTCAGCATCTCAAACCAGCCCTTGCCACGCACCCACCTCACTCTCAGAGGACACGTTAATTAAAGTCAACTGATTGAGAAAGTAATTATGGGAGAATGGGGAGGGGAAAAGCTTAGGCCTGTAATTTAAGATCTCTGATGTTTGAGTCCTGTTGAGAGGTAGTAATTTGGTGGAGAGGAAAGGTTCTCTTTCTCTTTCCTTCTCAGACTCCTTCTGCATTCACTGCTTGCAGAGCCATGCAATGGCTGCAGGCCACAACCCATGGCCTCTTCTTCCTTCAGATAGATGCTTTCATCTAGCTTTTGGTACTATTGTACCTTGAGGTGTCCTGAATGTCCAGCCCTGAAGGGGCTGGAATGTCTAACCTAAAAGGTTACGTGTTCCTGGACACAGTTTTCCTATAGGATGTGGAATAATGTAAACACTCTGATAAAAACTGTTACTGAAGCATTTTTTGCACTAATTAAAAACTGGCTAGGCATCTTCTTCCTTGATGCTGCCCCTGCTTCAAACAAAACCATGTCAACAAATCTAGTCCAGGGGAAACAGTTTCACATTTTAAGCTAATAATAATAATTGTTTTAGAAATCCATATTTGCTCAAGGGTATAATTCCCTTTTTAAAAATGAGCGTAAAACTCAGCATTAAGTAAATATAAACCCCTGGTTGTTTGGGAGTGGATGTTTTTCAGCTATTCCCTCTCAGATGAGGGTTATGTGCTTCTCACTCTGTGTCCCAAGAGCTGCCAGGACATTCCAAGCAGAGAAGGGCAGAGCTGTGCCGGGGCTAGGACACCCTTCAGCCCTCTGGGGCATCACACCCTTTCTGTAAACTTGGGCAAGAGACCTGCCCCATGCCTGTCCCACGAAGCTGTGGTCGTAGCATCCCCCTCCCTGGGGACATGCAGAGACCATAAATAGATGGCAAAAAGGAAAACCTTTATGTTAGGAAGTCAGATGCCATTTCTAGAAAGCTCTGACTGCACACATTTACAAAGTGATGGTGTGATTTCAGTGTTGTACCAGCCTTGCTGCAGGTGGATTTGGTTCACGGTCCCCCTTTATCCAAACCACTGCCCGTGTAGCCAAACCAACACCACAGTGAAGCAAAGAGAGAATGGGTCAAGGTCTCTGATTGTTTGCTTACAACAGCAGTGTTTGGAACTATAACATAGGTGCTTTGAAACCTACTCTGACTCGCCTGGGCCTTTAGAGTTAGCATTTGACATTTAAAAATAAATATTTGGAATAAATGCATGTTCCAAATGTCCATACTACATACACCTGCACACAACAGGCACAGATGGACCAGCACAAGGACTTAGAACAATTTAGCTTTGCTAGTCCTGGAAGCTTAGTGATGTTTTCTTTTAGTTTTAAAGGTGTGAGAAAGGTTTAAGGTGAAAAAAATAATAAAAATACACAGTATCTGCCATAATTTTGATATAAAATAAAGCTGAATTTGCCTATGTATAGAGAGAAGTTAGTGCTCTGTGTTCATGTAAGATACAAGCACCCACCAGTGTTCCTGGCCTGGAGCTCTGGCTGCTTTACACACTGAATAAATATAGTTGCCATTAAATAACCTTAATAACCTTATCAGTCAGAGTCACAGAAATTCATCAGTCACAGACTTCTTCAGGACTGCACAACTTGTGTTCTTCTTTGGTGCATTTTAGAAATTCAGAATGCCAGTACACTGCAGAAAATGAAAAACCTGCTTTGGAAACCATGGAAAGCAAACACCAAATATTCCAAGCACATTTATAATAAATCCTTAAGACTCCTCCTGACATAACTGCTTTGAATCATCATCTCTCCACAGCCCATACTCCCTTCAAACCGATGTTACACAATCCTTCCGTACTTCAAACACCCTTTGTAAATGTAGAGCGCCTTCAAAAACTTTCCTTTAGATCAGGTCACATTTGCAATAAGAAATAGGAAATCAAAGTGGTCACCACCACTGCAAGCTGCTGCTGACCTCCAGCTGAGCCCCTGTGTTCAATGATCAGCTGGTAAAGAACCCAGTTGCCTTTTGGGAACCAGTTCCAGTGGCTGTTCCCCAATGCACCTTGCTCTGTGTTACTGACAACGCAGCACTGGCGTCGCTGCGTGGCAAAAGCATTTCTTTTAATTAGTAAAGCCACGTGACACTGGTAGTGATTTTCCTCTTTGGTTCCGGTACTGGGTGTAGGAGCCATGCCCAGTCTGTCACTGGGTGGGTGTGGGTTCTAAACCCTCTGTGCCATTGTCTCATGAACTGCTCACCATGGACCATTGGCAGCAGCTGCCCAGGGCACACCCCACCCCTCAGGGCACAGGGGGTGTTTGGGAACTTCTGTGGGATAAGGAAGTGTTCCTGTCTTCACACCTATGACTCAGGGGTGAGAACTCCCCTCTGGGAAGCTACCAGCACCTTCACACCCACCTGAGGGGTCATGTCTGCTCAGGGGCCATCAGGGATGCCAAAAATATGCCAGGATTGACCTCACAGAGTAAATCATCCACTGAGAAACTCCCCACCCTGGGGGAGGGACTGGGCGTTCCCATCTGAGCCCAAACAAAGATAAACTTGGAGTTTTGGGGCTGGGGGCACTTGTCAGATCCAGAGGAGGAGCAGAGCCTCACCAGGATGGGGACTGCCACTCACAACCAGATTGGAACCATCATCCTCACCGGCAGGTTTCCTCTTTCTTTCCACTTTGAACTCAGGGGGCCCACGTGGTGCTCAGCACAGGGGTTGGTGCGCTTCATCCTGCTCATGCCCCACTGGGCTGGGCTGCACAGCTGGTTTTTGTGGGTCAAATGGATTTTCCTTCTGTATCAGTGTATTTATTGTGATCTTTCTATTAAATTGTTATTCTGACTTGCAATCCCATTCTGAGTTGGATTAATTTCTTCTACCTGTTTACCTTAAACCAGCACAGTTCCCATTCTTTCTGGGTTTTTTGGGTTTTTTTTCCACTGTTTACTATGGTCCCAGAACAGATGCTGGTTCCAGCAGGACTAGTTTTGGGTTTAAAGCCTGGGGGCTGCCTCAGTGAGGGGTTTGAGGGAAATACAACGTGCCAATCTGGGGCCGGCACGGCTGCCGATTCTCCAGGGCTGCACACGACGAGTGATGTTGGAGCCAGTGGGGAGGGTTTGCAGAACCCAGCCTGGAGAGTGGCTGGAAGCATCCTGGGGAGGGAGGAGAGGCAGCAGCTGTGCCCTGGCTCCTGCAGAAACATTCCTTCCTTGTGTTTCCTGCCAACCAGAGAGAGGAGGTTACCAGGATTCTCCTGGGAAATCAGGAGGGATGCAGAGCCTTGGGCTCTCGGGTGCCAATGATGCGGCTTCCCTGGCACTCCAAAAGCAGCAAGACCTCTGTGTCCTGGCACCTTTGGTCTGGGAGGAATCTTCATCTATATTGAATTCTGCTCCAAAAATGGCAGAAAAAAAGGCCACTTGGGAGAGGCCCTTCTGCCAACAAACGACAGCCCTTTTGTCCAGGAAAGCAAGCCTGCAGCGTTGGGCTCTCAGATGCCAATGATGGGGCTTCCTCAGCACTCCCAAAGCGGCAGAACCTCCATGTCCTGGCACCTTTGGTGTGGGAGGAATTTTCATCCCAGTGGGTGACCCGTGGCTGCTGTTCTTATGGCAGTGGAAACAGGCAGCTGCCAGTTGTTGGTCCCTCTCAGTGTGTCCGACGTGCTTGGGGATCGTTTCCCACCCATTATGGTTTTCATATGGTTTCATCCGTGGAAAATAAAGACGAAAAGTGACACATGCTTCACTTGGAGAAAGCCAACTACCAAGAGGGGTTTCTACAAATTGCAGCCATGGCATGACAATTTTTCCCAAAATGCACTTTTTAACTGTGTATTGTATTGTCTTTTCAACATGTTAGAAGCAGGGACATATAATTAAAGTGATTAGGCAGAAATGGACTGGATGACTGCAATTAACTGTACAAAAGAAATACTAGAGAAATCACTTATTTGATCTAAACAATAACTTAAATCTAGTCTGCATTGGAAAAATAAATGGTCTGGATGTTAAGCTTTAAGCCTTTGGTTTTTATCTCTTGTAGACATATTACATCAGACTTCCAGATGAGAGGACGAGACTATGAGTGAGGAGTGCCCTGGAGTTCATATGCAGTTCTTTTCCTGGGTCAGCACTGGATTGATCTGAGAACAGTAATTATGAGGCTGACATGTATGTTCTCCTTCATCTTGCTGTTTGGAGCAGTTGGACTCGTTGTCTTCATTCACCTGCAGGATCCAGAAGAAATAGTTCATCAGCAGGCACCAGGTTAGCCTTCCTATTTCTGTTTGAATCACCTGCTCTTTCATGTTCAATATTTTGTATTTATGCCTTTAGCATGTTTTACATATTTCACAGAGGTTGCCTCTAAAAAGGTATGCAATTCTTAATGAAGGCTGCCTTGAAAGCAATTATCAATTTCATTTAAAAAAGGCATTTGCTGAAAAAAACCAGTTCCAAGACCCAATGAACTGATTATACAGGGATCTTTGTCAAGGGCACAGGGTCCAGCTGCATGGAGTTAAGTTTCTGCTAAAGTTGAGACCAACTTCTGCTACCACTATACCACTATAAATATCAAAATGAGAGATTTCACCAAAAGTTCTGTTCCTGCAAATGCACACCTCTGAATCTGCCTTTACGTGCACAGAGTATTCAATGGGTCATGAGATGCTAAATAAGAGATACACAAATGAGTCACACCAGAAACGTGCAATACCTTGGGATGCATTCATTTAATTTGTTTAATTTCAATTAAACCTGTCATAACTATCATTCATATGCATGCCATCTTCCTGCACTCGTAACTTGAAACTGGGAAAAGCCACAAAGACCACAGCAATGGGAGAAGTAGAAAACTGGGGGCTGAAACAGTAGTTTTCTTTTAAAGGAGAGGCACACAAGAAGTATGAAAAGGCACGGGATGTCTTCATTTACTTATAGTCCCCTTTGACTACAGCTGCAGTGAAGGCTGGTTTAGAGCCTGGACAAATGCCAGGGCAGTCACTCCAGTTCAGAATAATGCCACTGTGGGCTGGGGTTCTGTCCCTGTGTTTGCTCTTACACGCACTGAAATTGTCCGTTGACTAAATGAGTGCTTTGTAAAAAGTCTATTTATTTGACACCTTCATCACACGACAAACAGAACTGTGTGTATTTAAAAGTATTGCTAGCTTTTTTAAAGGAGCTGAACCATAACACGGGGAACTCTTAAATAATTACATTAGTTGCTAATTTCTGTGTCCAGGTTTATTAAGTGCTTATTTCCATGTCACTAAACAATCTGTACTTTAATATGTTTATTATTTAGTACTACTGCACACCAATTTTGAAAGCAGCCACTCAGCTGAAACTATAGAAATAATGAATCTTCAGGGTTGTGCAAAGCAGAGGATTAACAAGTCCCTTCAGTGCTTTTGCAATTTATTTTTGCATGCTTAGATGCAAAAGAGCTTACAGATTAAAACCAGGAGTACGGGCCATATTTGATTGACACTGGTCAGTAGTTTGGCGGTGAAGGGGAAAGATGTAGGGGCAGGCAGTTCTCTAATGCATCTAAGAATGTGTAACATTGAAAAGTTAATTCTTTTCTCCCAAAAGAAAAGGATTTTCTGGTGTTGTCTCGAAACCAGTGCAATTTCTGTTCCATTTTTTTCACCACTGGTCCCTCATCTTGAGCTGCCAGACCTCTGTTCTGTGCCACAAACCTCTTGAATGCCCACTGCTGATTGTAGCACACTGTGAAGTGATTTTTGAGAGCAGTGTAACTGGAGAAGGGGACACCCGAGCACATTTAAATATAACCAAGTTTGAACAGAGCTCCTGCCCCCAGCAGGGAAACTCATCCGATTGCTGTGGGTACCAACACCCGAGCATCCCAACGATGCTGTTCCTGCCAAAGGTGTGTAATCAATTGCTCAGTTCTCACATTCAATTGCTGTTTGTGTTAATAGGAACCAGGCTGTACCCCCGAGTAAAAGGTGCTCAATACAATTACTCTGATTTCTGTTTGGCTGATTTTTGTGTGTGTTAAGTGCTTTCAGCTCCCAGTGGACTCAGGAACTACTCATGTCCGCTGCTTTTGAAAATGATACCCGTTATCACCAAACGTATTAGGTGGCTTAAAGGCTGCAGGGAAGAGTATCCATTCATTTCATTAAAAAGAGAGGTAGGCATATTTTATTCCTAGGCAGTCTCCTGTGAAAATCTGTCAATCAAAGGTGACATTTTTGGCGTGGTGAGAAGGATCCTTCCCTTCCTCTTTCTCCTTAAAGGGGCATGGTTAATAGAGATGGGATAGTGCTATAATGTGTTTGCCTGATTGCTCTCTCAATAGAATTGAACAAATGCATGTGTCATTAAGCTACTTAGGACAACAGATTCTGCATGGCAAAGCTTTACTGGATTAGCCTTTGCTTTTGTATTTCCTCTGTGGTAAAACACATTTGCCAGCTGCTGGAATCTCATCAGCAGGGCTGCAGAGAGGTCAGTAATGTTTATATTTTCCACTGAAAAGCAGCATAGGAGAATTTTGCCTTGTCCAAAAGGACATTTTTCATTGTTAGTACGTTCAGTCATCTTTAATTTAAGATAGTACAACTTATGAAACAAGCTTAATAGAAATACTTTGGTACTTTGGTTTTATCTGTCTGTTCCGGAAATTGTTGGTGATTGTTTTAGTCGTAGCAAGCGTGACGGTGAGACCTTGATGTAGTACTTAAACCAGTATAAAATCCACAGTCATAAAAGTTTAAGTAATGCTTACATTATTTTCACTGAGCAAAGTACTCCTGACAGTAGCTGTTTGTGTTGATTTGTTACTATTCATTTATTCTTTCCCTGTGCTTCACATTGCTACCTAATTGTGATGCTGTACTGAGAAAGCAATATCAAAGTAATTTTCCACAACATTAGTTACAATTTTCTTCTGATCTTTCAAGTGAAAAAATCCCATCCTGTTGGCTTCTATGAGCATATAAACCTTGATTACATTTATCTGTTGGAAACCAATGCTTACGAAGTACATGTGCGCGGGACAGTGGATGTGGAACCTTTTTTGCTGATTGACGAACATGCTGTCTGTGTAGTTTTATTTATATAACAGACATCACTCTGAGTAGATATATTGAAGACAGACAGCCATTTAGGGTGGGCAAAACAGATTTCCCAAGCCAATTTATTCAATTCACTAGATATTCCTGTGGTCCTTAAAGAGACAATAACTTCACTCAGGACAGTTGTTGGCATCTCTGAAGATGCTCTTACTGGGGAGAAGACAGGATGAAAGAAGGATGTGGACTGAGGAGTGGTATGAGTGATAGTCACACACCACACACAAATGTCATTTTAATAATCCTCCCTGTATGGCTGTGTATCCCCTGCACACACATTGGAGCAATCCCAAGCACAAACACAGGCTGGGCAGAGAGTGGACTGAGGGCAGGAGAAGGGTGTAGGGGTATTGGTGGACGAGAAGCTCAACACAACCTGGCCGTGTGCTCTGACAGCCCAGAAAGCCAACTGTGTCCTGGGCTGCATCACAAGCAGTGTGGACAGGGGGTAAAGGAAGGTGATTCTGCCCCCTCAGGTGAGACCCCACCTGCAGAGCTGCCTCCAGCCCTTGGGCACCAACACAAGAAGGATGTCGAGCTGCTGCAGAGAGTCCAGAGCAGAGCATGAAGGTGCTCTGAGGGCTGGAGCATCTCTGCTCTGGAGACAGGCTGGGAGAGCTGAGGGTGTTCACCTGGAGACTTTGGAGCCCCTTCCAGTGCCTAAAGGGGCTCCAGGAGAACTGAAGAGGGGACTTTTTTCAACAGCCTGGTGTGATAAGGCAAGAAGGAATGGCTTCAACCTGAAAGATGGTGGGTTTGGATCAGATACAAAGAAGAAATTCTTCCCTGTGAGGGTGGGGAGCCCCTGGCACAGGTTGTCCAGAGAAGCTGTGGATGATCTACCCCTAGAAGTGTCCAAGGCCAGGTTGGATGGGGCTTGGAGCAACCTGAACTAGTGAAAGGTGTCCCCTGCCTATGGCAGTGGAGTTGGAACTGTGTGATCTTCGAGGTCTCTTCCAACCCAAATCGTTCTGCAACACTATGATTTTATGATATGAAATTTGGCTTCTGTGCTACCTTTGTTCTTAAACAGGCACAGTAAAGGGCCTGTTCTGGGTGAGTCAAGCACATTTGCACATGGTGCACAAGAAAAATTTAATATTGACATCCCCATCCTAATGCTAATGACTCTTGAATGCATGAATCTCCTGTCTGTGACAGGATATTAAACATGAAAAAGCTTTACAGTAGCTAAATGTGCAGCCACTCCACTGCTGAGTTTGTCCTGGAACCACAAGAGAAGGGACCTGTCCAGCCCTTGGTTAGCAGGAGGTTTCTTCAGACAAACAACATCAGGAGGTGAGGGAAGAGTCTACGGGACTCAAACCATCCTGGCAGCTCTCAGGTGGATTTCAAATACCTGCACAAACTTCTGGGCTGCAGGACTGTGGTCATGGCTAGCAGGTGGTCAGGTGAGGTCATGAATACCAGCAAGGAGCATTGCTTCCAAGGCACACCAGGGACACAGCACCAGAAGAGACAGGATATCCTAAAATGGTGCAGACTTTTCTAATAGGACATTCTACCACATAAAAGCTAGGGGAAGAATTAATATTCCTCTACATTCCTGTGCAGATTTCTCTATATGGTGAATAAGTCTGTGAGAAAAAAAATATATTACTGTGGTTTTCCCATATGGCTATTGAGTTCACAAACCTGGAAGAGTTTTCAGTTAGAACTTTTAAGATGAATGTACATGGTCACACGCTCCTCTGGGAGCTGATAAAAGGTGGGAAATACATCTCAAAGGATCCATGTTGTGAAAGCTCCAAAAGGGTGAAAACAGGGAGTAGAATGAAAATGGCTTTGTACTCTGGCTGTATCAGAATTTGAAAGTCAAATATGAATATAACCAAGCCTGAAATTCATCTGACTGAGATTCTGCAGTGATTGCTGTCCTTACCTGTTTGACCACTTTCTCACATTATTCTGTCATCTTCTTTCTTTTCTACTTTACTCAGGGAGTGATGGGGAGGAGAGGGAGGAAGGAGGGACTGGCATGCAGGTGCTCTTGTCCCTGATGGCTCAAGGGAGCTACTGGGAACATTGCAAATACCTCAGAGCAAACAGCAATATTATAGCTGTACTGAAAGTTACTTATTCAGAGCACACACAGCTTGTTACTCACAAATTACACTCCTATGCACATCTCTGGGCTGGCTGTACATTTCTGTAATGCTGTCCCAGTGCACAATGTTTGTCAGACTGGAAACTTTTTATAAATACAATTGAAAATGAACTCGCATTGATAGATAATTTCAGATGTCATTTTCCTGCAGTTTACAACTTCCTGCTCTTTATAAGCTAGAAGCCATTTAATGTGCTTCTCAGCTGACGGAATGAGCAGAGAGCATGAGCAGAGAATCTGGTGACTGCAGCAGAGGTGAGTGGGCTCTCCAGTGCTCTCTTGAAGCAGAAGCAGCATCTGTTATGTGTGGCAGGGGATAGTTCCAGCAAGTCAAGAGTGGAGGAACCTTGTGCAGTTCCCCAAGCAAAGAAGTTTCCTACAGACTAGTTCCCAATGGTCTGCAGATGTTGGGATTGTCTGCTGAGGCAAGGCACTTAGAGAAATGTGGCCTTACAAGTGTGATATTCCCTTTTCTGCTGCTTGAAATGGTTGTGGTGTGGTTGTGAATGTGAACTGGTTGGTTTTCACATTGGAAAGAGGTGCTGGCAATGACATCATCACCTGCTACGACAGGGGATCAAACACTGGCCAGATGCTTTCAAAGGAAACCCTACACCACACTGCCAGTGCACACCTGTGCAAAAGAAACAGTCTAGTGCTGAAAGCAACCAGGAATGAGGTGTTTTAACACAAGTAATAAATAGAGATTGTCACCTACAACACTTTCCTCCTGCTTTCATGACTGAGCCATACCCTTGGCAGTCTTATGAAAAGTACAGCATTTATTTATCACATGGTCTCAAGAAAGTGCCTTCTTTTCTTTTCTTTTCTTTTCTTTTCTTTTCTTTTCTTTTCTTTTCTTTTCTTTTCTTTTCTTTTCTTTTCTTTTCTTTTCTTTTCTTTTCTTTTCTTTTCT
Source organism: Formicarius rufipectus (assembly GCA_013399695.1). Lineage (NCBI taxonomy): Eukaryota > Metazoa > Chordata > Aves > Passeriformes > Formicariidae > Formicarius > Formicarius rufipectus. The sequence goes on along the minus strand of VXAU01005005.1, from coordinate 462,679 downwards.
TTTCTTTTCTTTTCTTTTCTTTTCTTTTCTTTTCTTTTCTTTTCTTTTCTTTTCTTTTCTTTTCTTTTCTTTTCTTTTCTTTTCTTTTCTTTTCTTTTCTTTTCTTTTCTTTTCTTTTCTTTTCTTTTCTTTTCTTTTCTTTTCTTTTCTTTTCTTTTCTTTTCTTTTCTTTTCTTTTCTTTTCTTTTCTTTTCTTTTCTTTTCTTTTCTTTTCTTTTCTTTTCTTTTCTTTTCTTTTCTTTTCTTTTCTTTTCTTTTCTTTTCTTTTCTTTTCTTTTCTTTTCTTTTCTTTTCTTTTCTTTTCTTTTCTTTTCTTTTCTTTTCTTTTCTTTTCTTTTCTTTTCTTTTCTTTTCTTTTCTTTTCTTTTCTTTTCTTTTCTTTTCTTTTCTTTTCTTTTCTTTTCTTTTCTNTTCCTTTCCTTTCCTTCCTTCCTTTCCTTCCTTTCCTTCCTTTCCTTCCTTTCCTTCCTTTCCTTCCTTTCCTTCCTTTCCTTCCTTTCCTTCCTTTCCTTTCCTTCCTTTCCTTCCTTTCCTTCCTTCCTTTCCTAGTTTCTCTTAACGTGCTTTAGCCCAAACCCCAGTAAAACAAATACAGCTCTTATGCAATAGCAGGGCAGCATTTATTTATCCAGTAATTCCTGTCAACCATCAGCAAGTGCTTCACAGGAGTCAGAGCACTGAGCTGTTAAGGCTGTGGAACTGGGATCCAGTTTGTTTTGTTCCTGTTTTGTCCTGCTGCTCATACATTGTAGTATATTGTGTGTTATCAGGCAATTCACCCACTAAGTGTTTCCATTGCCTGTTATAAAGGGAATTCTCTGCGGAGGATTCAAGGCACCCAGGGACTGTTAGACCCACAACAAAAATGCCACACCAAACCATATTAACTATGCCATTGTCACCAAATGCAGTGCATTCGCAGCAGCAGTTTTAACCCCACTGCAGGGGTGCACACACGCATCAGGTGACTGAAGCAGAGCCACTGCCCATTTGTTTGATGACATAAAGACCACATCACCTAATCCCAAATGGATTTATCAGCACAAAACCAGAGTGCTAAATCACTCCTCTAGTGCAGCTTTCATTTCCACAGATTTCCCTGTCCTCTCTCTTTCTGTGAGCATTTCTTCTCTGATACTGACTGGTTAAAAAAAGAAAAAAAAAAAAAAAAAAGGTTTGATATTTCCTTTAAAATCTCCTCTTAAAAACTGTCAGAGGTTGACACTTCTTTGTTGTGTCTGGCAAAATAAAAAGTGACCTGCCATCTCAGAACTGCATTCATTTATGGTGCTTGCCAACATATCACTGGCAAAACTCAGCGACACTGTGATGTGCCAGAGGACTCTCAGAGTGGCAGCTTTATGAAAGTATATTCCTAGGGAATGAGCCTGGATGGTTCTCAGATTCCCCTGGAAATCTGCACAGTCATTACAGAAATGTGTAAATGTTGGTCACCAGACTTTCACCTCAAAACATTTATTCTGAATATAAGGCTTTATTGAATTTTCTCATGGAAAATGTGTCAGCACCAGAAAACCTCTTTCTCTATGTCAGCTGTCATTCAGTTTGTGTGATTTTTAAAACATGATAATGTAGTGAGGAGCTTAGGTCAGCTTAAAATACTCCCTGGATTTTCTGCAGTTTATGTCATTTAAAATACACTTTATAATACGTTTCCATTTCTGAAAGCTATTAATGCTCCCCTAAAAGCTTAACCAAAACTTCCTCTCTCCAGCAATATCATCCTTTTTCATTTAGTAAACATTAATTTTCCTTTCATGATTCTAGTGGAGCTTGAAATTAAAGGTGGCTTTCTTCTCAATTATGGCTTTCTTTGAGTATCAGCATCAAAACTGCCACTTTCCAGCTTTAGCACCAGTGGAGAGGGCGTAAAACCCCAAAGCATTGATCTTGTGCAGGCCCTACACGAGAGCAGCTTCGTGTAGACACCTTTATCATTTTCTCCAAACAAATGATCTATTTTTGAAAGTAAATGCCTGGTTTTGGATCTGTGACCATCCACAAGGTGGTTATAACTGATTTGAAGCTCATTGTGACAGGACACAAACTCTGCTGCCCAAGGGTTACCGTGTTCTGCATCTGGTGACATCAGGTCCCATCACTGTCCCTTTTTGGTCTCAGCCACTCCAGAAGACCTATGTGATGACTAAGGGGAAATATACTCCAGGCAGGCCCTTCCTCCACTGCCCCTTCTGCACACCAGCACACATCAGATGAGGTCTTCCCCTGTGTTTTTTTTTCAGAATCTCAATCCAAGGACTGGAGTCTTTGGGGGCTTCTGTTCCCGTGTCCTGTTGGAACCCACACATTTTCTCATACAACTCTTTACAGGAACTGTGTGTCTGGTGTTTTGCTCTTTATGGCACACCAGACAGGAGTTCCCTGTTTGCAGACTTCCCTAAATGATGGAAGGGAAAGCCTCTGTGGCACTGAGGACGTGTGTGCCCACCCCCCCCAGAGCCACCTGGGCCAGAGGCAGTCAGGCACATCAAGTCCTTTATGGGGCAGTGGCACCCAAACAACCTCAGGAGGGAAGAAAGGCAGGGTGTGAACAAAATTCCTCCTCCTTGGAGAAGGCACCTGTGCTCCACTGCCCTCTTGCTTTTCTGTTCTAATAATTCTAATTCTTTCTCCTTCCATGTGGCATCAGGAGTGGCACTGCTGAGTCTCCTGTAGGGATGCCACAGATGGGGCAAACAAAGGTATATTGGCTTGAGAATTACTTTAGGCTTGAATTCATGGGAACCTTTGCTGCAGCAGAGGGGCTGGCATGGGAATGGAGAAGACACACAAGTACTTGTGGCCAGGAGGACAGAAGGCACAAGCCTAAACAAAGGAAACTGCTCATCTGCCTAGTGGCTGCTTGAGAGGTGTACCAGGGGAGACTCCTCAGGCTCTAGGTAGTGCTCAAGGGCCAGGATCCTACATCCCAATTTCCAGCTGCTTGTATTTTTTTTTTTTCTTGACTTGTTTGACTTGACTTTATTTGTTCATAAAGTCCTGCACAATTTAATACCCGTAAGTCAAACCACAGGAGAAATTACAGACAGCAATCACTTCTGCTCTGTGTGAACTGAATGCAGCTTTAATTGGGGCCTACTAATTGTGCATGCAGCTGCTCAGGAAAACATGATGATGCTTATCTCACACAGGAAAACAAACGGCTCTCACTGCACCACTGTAAACAAACGAAAAGGTGTGCAGTCCAATAGTCAAAAAAGTGAATGTATCCACCTGCAGGAAGGTACCAGGAATTTTCTGCCATCTACTCAATTCTGTACTCATTGAGACTTTAATGGAAGTCACTGGAATTGCTTAAAACTCGTCCTAAAAGCTGTGTTGAGAACTGAAGCAAGGCTGGGTTACCATTCACATGCCCAAAACAAATATCAGCATCTTAGACACCAAGTTTACTTGGAAACTGTGAACAGCCAGGACTAATAGTGGAAACCAGTCATCTGTTTTTCCATAAACTGTTAAATTGAAACTGCCCCCCAACCACCTTTATTTAGCTCAAGTGATGCTGCTACCTTGTAAACAGGAGTCACTAGCTAATTAAAATCCCGATTATTCTGCATTTATGGGCTGCTCACTCTCAAACTATTGAAGGGAATTAAGTTTCTCCAGGATGTACCAAGCCAGGTATTGTTTAACAACCATACATTGATGGTGTCTCCAGTGCTGCCTGTCAAACCAACCACATCCCTGCCTGCTCCACTGGCATACTCCTGCAGAATCCTTCTTGGAGTAATTTATATTCTGTGGGAGAAAAACAAAGTGAACAGCCCTTAACAAACCATTATGACAGCAGTGTTAGGAACAAAAGCATGTAGAAAACAGAAAATGGAAAAAAAAGGGTATGTGCAGCAGCAGAATGGTGGGAAAGGAGGTGTGAGATAACTTCTGTTCTTCACATTTTAAATTATATAATTTGTGGGGGGTTTGTCGGAAAACATCCATGGAGACTAGCTGTGCTAGATACTTTCTTTTTTAAAGGAATTTTAAAAAAAAAAAGTTACTAAAACAAAAATGTTTAATTAAATTAGAATGTAACAGAAAATTTACTGCAGTTTTATAATGCATGTTAATAGGCAAAGGGCCCAGAATCAGTATGACTGAAGTTCCCAGGGGTGCTGCAAAGCAGACAAGAGAAGTAGTAAGGAAAATGTGTATTTCCTACAGTTAATTTGCAGTAGTTTGCAAACTTAGAACACCTGGAATTTTTAAAATCACCACATATTCCTAATGAGAACAATAATGATCTAATTATATTATACTTCCATATCCAGATCTTTGAGACGTAACACGTTCTCAGTGTCTCCACATTTGCACACCATATCCTTCCTCTTGCTTGTTCCCAGAGATCAAATTATATATTCAGTATATTCTGATTGTTCTCTGCCTTTTCCTCTGAAGGCAATGGCTTCACTTCTTAATTGCGACCCAGTGGAGAGAAGTTCACCACAACATAATTTAATGAACTCTGGAAGAGTTACCTCTTTCTGCAGAAAGTATCAAGCTGCTTGTCAGAGAAGGAGTATCTCCTAGGTGATGTTTCAGTAGATAATAATTAACTAAGACATTTCTGAAAATAATATCACCCCCACACAAATGCAGCCCTTCCCCCCCAGGATTGGACAACACATAAAGCCAGCTAATAAGCCCAGCGCACAATTCCTCGAAGAAGTCCAGTCACACAATTCCTTTCCTCCATGAAATCACAGATTAGAAATTGCAAACCTACACTATAGACAGGTGAATCTTCCTCTTTTTCCCCTTCAGAGGATGAATTGGACTTGATTTACCCTTCATATCAGCCCTGGATGTGCCATCCCCACCGTCCCCTGCAGGTGTGGAGCCTTTCCTTTCTGCCCCAGGGGGTTGTGAGCAGCTCAGCAGCAGCACCCTCAGCACCCACAGCTGTCAGCTCAGCACCTCCTGCCCCTTCACTTCTGGCCTCTGGGAAGGGGGTTCTGCAGCATCAGCATCACTGCATTGTTTGGTTGTGTCCTGGTTATGGCAGCCATGCCCAGTCTGTCACTGGGTGGGTGTGGATTCTAAACCCTCTCTGTCATTGTCTCATGAACTGCTCCCCATGGCCCATTGGCAGCAGCTGCCCAGGGCACACCCCACCCCTCAGGGCACAGGGGGGGTTTAGGAACTTCTGTGGGATAAGGAAGGTTTCCTGCCTCCACACCCACCTGAGGGGTCATGTCTGCTCAGGGGCCATCAGGGATGCCAAAAATATGCCATTGTTCACCTCACAGAGTAAATCACCCACTGGGAAAGTCTCAGCCCTGGGAGAGGGACTGGGCGTTCCCATCTGAGCCCAAGTGGATATAAGCTTGGAGTTTGGGGACTGGGAGCTCTGGTCAGATCCAGAGGAGGAGCAGAGCGTCAACCAGACTGAGACTGCCACACTGCAACCACATTTTCACCAACAGATTTCTTGTTTTCTTTTTACTTTAAACTTGGAGGGGCCACGTGGTGCTCAGCACAGGGCTGGGTGAGCTCCATCCTGCTCGTGCCCCACTGTTCTGGGCTGTACATCTGGTGTTTTTTGTGCCACAAACAAATTTCCTTTCTGTCTCAGTGTATTTTGTGATCTTTTATTAAATTGTTATTCTAACTTGCAATCCCATTCTGAGTTGGATTCATTTCTCCTACAGGTTTAACTCTAAACCAGCACATGTTGTTTATGTTTTGGGGTAGGGGGAAAAACTCAGACTTTTATGTGCCCCATGTGAGGTGGTCTGGGGAGCAGACTGAGCTGTTCGCAATCTCTCTGCCAGGGGCATGGCAGACAGCACCTTCCTCACCTTCCTCATCCATGCCTGCTGCTTCCAGCCAAAGAGCAGCCAAAGTAGTCCCTTGATCTTTGTGTATTTTTGTTGCAATTAATTGTTAACTAGATGTCAAATTCCTCGAATTAAGAGCGTGAGTCAAAGTCTGGCTCCTTGTGTGTCCCGAAGGGTGGGTGTATTTCCAGGCATTCTCCCAGCATTCAGCCTCTTTGATCACAGCCTGCACACCACCAACAGGCAGTTGTGATTAAAACCAAAGATGTTTCACAAAGAACTGCTGAAACAGCATTTCAGGAATTCTGGATATTTTTTGAGTTTCATTAATTAAGTGTTTCTGTCTTTTTAGCAACCAACCACTGATGCTGTTAAAAGCAATTCAAATGAAGGGCTAATTATTAGTGTTCCAAGAGAAACCCTATTTGCTTCAACAGCAGCTGCAATTAGCAAGGCAAACCATCTTCTTGTAGTCGTTTAGAGGAATCAGAAGCAAGCACAGCAACACTGGTCTTGATCGTGGCAAAGTATTAACCATCTCCTTGGCCATTGAGAAGGTGCCTGGAGTTAGAGGTTTACCTTGAAAAAAGGCAATTCTGCTTTCTGGCTGTGACTTTGGTCCCTAAACAAAGCATTTATTAGACCTGTTGTGTGTAATGACTGTGTTTTCATAGCCTAGTTGCAGGAATCTGCCTCTATTTCTTTTATTCAGCAAGCTGAAATATTCCTTGTCAGGAGTTTCATGAAACAGATTTCCTGCATGCACAGCTGCATTTGGGTGCCCACTCTTCTCCTCAGCTGTGGGGCACCTGGAAAATGGGAACCCAGGTGCAGGTGGCCAGGCAGGTTTTTTGGACACAGAATGGGACAATCCACAAGTCGTTTCTCTGATAAAGCTCCCATCATGAGGAGGAGAAAAGTGTCGGTGTAGACTGATAAATACAGACTTCACAGTCAAAGCAAACTCCTGCTAAATGGCAGACTGCAGTCCTGGGGTAGGAATGACCATCAGCTCCTGTCAGAGCTGCTGCCACAGACAAACATCAGTGTCCCACAGTGAGCTGGAGAGCCTCCAGCTGCTGTAATCCAGCACAAGGCTCCCTGTGCCCTGCTGGGTTGTGTTTTGCCCTGGGCAAACACACCATGCCATGACGTAGGGCCAGTGGAAGGCAGACCGGATGGCTCAGGGCCACCAGGGAGGGGTGGCCAGGTCAGGCAGAAAATGGGTTTGCAAAAATAGATAGGGACCATTCTGCACTACACTTTCAAGTGCGTGGATTGCTTTTAAGGTAGCTAAAAGGTCCAAAGAAAGCAAAGAAAAGTAAGCTGACACCCAACAAACCTCAATATAAAGGGGTCTGTATGTCCACTGAATAATTTTAGAGGCTCACAGGCTTAATGCTGAAGCTACAGTTTTAAGGGCATAGTTACAGAAATGCATCTAAAATGATGCATTTGGTTTGAACTGTAAACCAGAAATGCTTTCTCCAAAAGGAGATTGTAGTAAAACAAATATCAGGAGTGCTCCACACCAGATACAGAGAGCCACACAACTGAAAAGTTGCATTTTCTCACCTGCAGGAGCACAGTCAACAGTAAATGTGCCTGCACTTAATGGCCCTTTTTGCAGCCTCACTCAAGTATCTTTATAACAGGGAAAAAAAACCCAAACCAACAAAAAAACACAGCCCCACATTTCTTCAGAAGCCACATTAGTTTTGTCACTACTCAGAGAACTTTTGAGGATATCTGTGAGAATGCAGTGCTCTCTTCCCCTCCCCGTGGCTCCCTGCACTGCTTGTCCATCACACCAGGGCCCAGAGAGATACACAGAGCAGCACATGTTAGATACAGACTGGCTGGTTTGGTTTAAAATTCAGCTTCCCCCAAAAAAGGATGCAGAAGTAATGCATGGAGCCTCTGCTGCAGCTGATGCAGCTCATCCTTTCAGCTGCAGTTCTGTTCAGTCACTGCCCCTTTGCCCACACAACAGTGCAAGCTCCTATGGAGGTGAGTGGGACTGGATGGGGACAGCACTCAGCAATCCTACAGGCAGCTTAGAGTGGGAAGACCCTAAAAGAGCAGGGGTCAGTCCTGGCAGGTTCCAGTGGCACCTCTGCTTTCAGCCTTCTGGTGCACTGGGCACAGGGATCTTTATTGCTTTGCATTAGCCACTCATGCACATAAATTTGCTCCTGATTATGTTACCTCCTAAAGCAGGTGGAGGTCCATATACTTCGAAAATAGCTTTAGAAAACCTGATTCAAAGAGCATTGAAGACAGCACTAATTTTTCTATCGACTGGCTTTGGATTGTGTGCCAAGCACTTATCAGTGCCTTCAGCATCAATAGAGTTGAACTGAGCCTACTGAAGATGATGCTCTGCTTTTTTCTTATTACTGGTTCAAATTCATATTCACAGTGCAGCACTTTGAATCAGAGTTTCTCCCCAGATGCTTCTGATGCTTATCCTCCTTTGTTGAAGAGAAAGCTTCGTCGTCTCGCAGAGCTGGTGGCCTCTGTTCAGGATCTACCATTCTGCAAAGAATGATGTTGTCAGACAGACTGATCTTTCTCCAATGGCTTTTGCAGCACTTCTGTTATAAAGATGTTAAAGATAAGACAGCAGAGAAAAGGAACAGATTTAGACTCTTAGGATAACAAAATACAAAGCGTGACAAAGAATCATAATACTGATAGTTGTAATTGAAAATGCTGCTGAGAAAGTGTATCCTGAGCTTTGGGGAAGAATAAGGCAAATGAGTAATGTAGGCTGCTAAAAATAACAAATAAATTTTTGTGGAAAAGGATAACAATATTCTTTTTAAGTATTGTTCATTGCTTTGTTTCATTTTTGTAACTGGTACTGAATTGGGCTAACTGGAAAGGGCATCAGTCCAAGACAGCACACCTTCAGGAGCCTAAGCCCCCAGGTCAGAGTTAACTTAATTCAGGGAACTATTGAGCACGATAAAAGACCAGGAATAGCACATATATCATGGGAACCGAGAGTCACAGCAGTCATTCTAGCTCTGTGAAACGGAAATGATAATGAACAGATTTTAAAATGCATTGATATTGAGCGCCGTAATAATGTTATGCTGACTTAATGTTATGGCCCAGCCTTTGATTCTTAGTTCTGCTCATAGGGCCACAGACTGTTAGGTGGCATTTGCTCAAACAACAGCAACAAGAACAAGATCTCAATCCCCCACCATTAAACTTTAACTGGTAACTCTGTGGGTAGGGATTTGTACTAGTGAAAAATACTTTGCAAAACCTCAGATACTGAAAAGTGGAAAGTTCCATAAAGAAGAGCTAATTAAGTGTACAGGAGGCAAAGCACAGGGTTTATTCTGCAAATTACACATGCCCAAGGATGGCTCAGGTAAGAGTGAAAGAAGTTCTTCTAACATGCATCATCATCATCCTTCCTGGTAATTGTTCCATCCTCCAACTAAACAGAAAGTACAGGTTGCTCTGAACTCATCTTATTTTGGTTAGACTTCCTGTTTCTTGGAGTCAGCCCTTTTCCTGTTAGAAGGAAAGACAAAACCCAGCGAAACAAGCAGCCCTGTTAAATAAAACCTGGATCTCCTCCCTGCTGAGGAGCTGCAGTACCTGGATGTCCCTTGATGCTCAGGAATGGGCTGTGCAGTGGCCAAATGCCACCTGTGTGCTGTCAGGAGCTCTTGCATCCACTCCTGCAAGGTTTCTCTCTCTGTGCTGCTCCTGATGAACAAGTTGAAAAGGATAAAACCTCCTCAGTGCATAATGTACCTGGTGGGCTTTCCCCAAGTGTCCTTTTCTTGCTTTCTACCTTTGTAAACAAGTTAAAAATGCAGCAGAGGGAAAAAGTACCAGTAATACTTCAGACCTTACTGGCTCTCCTACATTACTACAAGCTGTAAAAAGCCACTCTGAGCAGCAAAGAAAAGTAGTTATGCCAATTAAAAGGGTTGGAGTAATAATTTTGAAGTAGCAGATGTCTAACTTGTCATTTTTAAAGTGAAGTCATCTAACACAATTTCTGTATTTTCTGGATTTTTTGCACAAAGTATTGTAGCCTGCACAAGCCTTATAATTAAACCCTATCATAGTGAATAGCATGTACCAGAGTTGAGGATTAGGTGATCTTATTCCTGTAATAGGATTTGCCTGCTAATTGTCACTGAAATGACAGCAGCCTCTGTTAAGAGGAGCATAGGAATTGCCATGGTGGCTCAGATCAGCAGCCTTTCTACCCATTAAAATAGCCTGTCTGTAGCACCAAGCAGTGTGTGAGGATTTAAAACAAAATGCAAGGTAGTCTGCTATGGAATAAAGTACTGTCAGGTAGAAGTTCTTCAATATTCTCATTAGCAAAAAAACAGGCCATGCTCTGACCCAGGAGCACACATATTTCTTAAAAAACTCCTTTTACCTTGAAAGAAGCCCAATCTTTTTAATGTCTCTTCGTAAAATTCTCTTTCTGTGACTCCCAGACAACCACATAATTCAGAAGAGATGAAGTGTGATGGCTCTCCTTGTTCTTCATCTGGATCTGTATGTGGCATCATGCTCATGCCCAGAGCAGCCCGTGGTTAGAACTTCAGAGGGGACAAAGACCAAAAATTGAGGGGTTCACACAGAAATGTGTGACATGGTGGTGCAAAAAAAAAAAAAAAAAAAAAAAAAAAAAAAAAAAAAAAAAAAAGTGTGGAAGGGGGGAAAAAAAAAAAAAAAAAAAAAAAAAAAAGAACAAAAAACAACAGCAACAACAACAACAAAGAAAAAAAAAGAAAAAGAGTTGCCTGTTCCTAAAATTCTCAACCTTCAGGATCAGTTCCAGAAATTTTCTTGGAATTCACAAGGCAACAGCAATGGTAGTGGAAATTGCAACTGAATTCAGAGGTCACTCTTACTGCCTTTTTGAGAACAAATCCAGATATTTAGGCAGGGCTGTCAGGACAGATGTGAACTACAGCTGCCCAATGGCAAGTGTACAGGGTACAAGGAAAGAGATGTTGGGGAGGGAGAGGAACAGAGGTGGGTGGTGTGAGAAGAGCAGCTCTCTGAGTATTTGTCTCATCAAGGTTCAAAATACCTTCCCATGGGCCAGGTCATGGATCAGTCCAGTTCTGACTTCACTTATAGGCTGCAATCATTTAATGAAAATCCTTTCTTCATACTCCCCAAACCAAGTGACCATTCAGAAAACTTACACTATGACTTCTGCATTACTGTTTCTACTGCAAGAATAAGCCAAGATCAAGCTCTGCAAGCAGTGCACTGCAATATCAGGGAATTGTATCCAAATACACTCAAGCTCTTTCAAATCATTCATTAGTCAGACATCTGCTGCAGATTGCTATTGGGCCAAACTTGTCTATTAGGTAATTCAATGGACTTCAGTACCATTTAAGCAAGGGAAAATCTGTTCCAACACATGTAGTGTCTGTAGATCATTTGCTCTGGTTTAAAGCTTCTCCCTTGCACTGCTCTAGCTTGAAATCCTCTTGCAGTGCAGTTACTCTTTACTAGCTTGTGCTGACACATCCACTTTTTCTGGCTTAACTCAAGAAAATTCAAAATGCACACACTGCCAAGGAAATTAATTTATTCAATAAGTCCTGCAATGTCAACTCTTACTAATTCTGTAATGCTGGAATAAACAAAGTCAGAAATCATGCTTGGCTCTCTAGTCATCAATAAAACCTCATAAATCTGTAAGGACTCATAAATTTCACTGTACAAAACCTGATATTAAGGCAACTCTCAACTTGGAAAATTCATATTGCATTTTAACTGAACAGCAAATGAAGCTAATATGTATCGACTGCATTAACAATTCATAAATGCACAGAAAGGAAATAAACAGTCTTTATAGTGTTGCCACATCTTTGAGGCATTGATTAAGCCCTGAAGATGCTGGTGTGTCACTCCAGCAGCTCTTCAGTGAAGTCCAGTGCTTGTCCATCGATGTCTTTTGCCATTGGTCTGACTGTCCTGCTCCTGCCCAGGTTGGCAGCTGTTCCAAAAAAATTAACTTGTGTGGCAGAATGCAGAAAATTGGATATTCTGTGAATATTCTGTGAACAATTCATTGTACAGTTCCCAGGAAAAATAGGCCTGTGTTTACATATTTCAGGAGAGCAGTTTGCAACTTTGAAGTAAGAACTTATCTATGGGAAGAACATCTGCTGGTACTTCCAAAATTCCTTTAGAAAGCCATCATGAGGTGGACTTTCAGGAGGAGTTGATTAACATTAACACCAATGGACTGCAAAACTTAGGTGGCCTGAGGATAGACAGTTTTAAGCTATCCAATCATTTGATATAAGGATGTAACTGAAAAGCACAGATTATAAATACAAGGTTTGGTATGATAATAAAGGCTTTTTGATTGATCCACTGCATGAAGTGTGTGTGTGAGTTTGTGAGCCTTAAGGGCCTGTGCTGCCTAAAAGTGGCTCTTGGATGAGCTCTCATGTGAGCTATAAAAACCTATATATTTTTCTTTTTATTTTACTTTAAGCTTGTGGGATAATCAATTAAGCAAGCGTGAATCGCTTCCCCGAGTCCTCTGATGAATGTTCGCAGCCGATCCCTGGAATTCCAGCACTGCTTAGCAACACCCCAAAAATCCCTTTGCTGTCTCAATGATAAGCCTCATTCCTAGGGATTACATTTGGTAAATTAATATTAAAACTGTGCAACAGTTCTCTGTGAAGATGTAAATTTTAATTGTTTTGTATGAACACGGGGGTTTAAATCACTGTGGCTGTGATTAGCAGAAGGGTGGGGGGTAACTCTTTCAGTAAGCAGAGTTAATTGTTTGCTGTGCCGTATGGGGTACCCAGATGTGCTAAAGCATCGGGTTTTGTACTCCAAAGTTACTTGTGAACCTTTAAATAAATCATTTTATTGTCTAAACTGGTCAACAGATTGGGTTAAAGAATTTTTTAGACAAAAGCAATTCATATCTGAGGTAACTGGATTTCAACAACCAAACACTAGACTTTGTCCCTTGGAAGTGTTGCTGGTTTGGGGGGTTTTGTCCAACAAAACTCACAAAACAAAATAATTCACTGTTTGTTTTTTGTTTTTTTCCTACAGTCAAACACAACAGTTTTACATACAAATGCACATTTTTGTAGCACTTCACCTCCTGAGCAATCCCCACTGAACAAAACTGCACTTTTTTTAAGTGAAAGCACTTATTGAGATGAAGAATTACGGATTTTGGAGTCCAACTCTAGCAGGGCTGCTTGTAAATTCAGAGCCTCTGGTCATCTATCTGTAATTATGAGCTTCACTGTGCCAGTTTGTGAGCAGAGCTTCCGCTGTGTTACATGGGGAGGGGTGTTGGAGACTGGCCCGATGGTGCAGCCAAGCCGTGTCAGACTGTGCATACAAAAATGATTTTACACTATGTCCTTTGTTCAACTCCAAATCACAATTTATGGGCAGGAACTATCTTTTAATTCTTTTCTGTCCCCCCCTGTGCCACATCTGTGGGCACTGGCACACAAGAGTCAGGCACGTGGGGATGTGTGTGACCCACGGGATGCACATTCACTGGGAAGAGCTGGAGTTCGTGGACTTGGATTAAGCTGCTTCTCATGATTGCAAGAGTCATATTTCTGGATGACTTTACCAGGAGCATCCTGGGTGGAAGGTTGGGGCACCCAGGGGGCAGCAGCATGTCTGGGCAGCCTCAGATTTCTGTGAGCCTGAGGAGACAACACGCAGCGATCCTTCTAGGAAAATGCCATTTTAGTTCGAATAATTCTGATTTGCTGAGTTCCACTGGTGGAATCACATGCATTTGGCTCTTCCAAGGACTAAGGTTCAGAGCAACACTGCATTGGGATAAAAGTGAGGTTGTCTATATGTACGGACATTCACAGCCTAATTCAATGACTCTGAAGAATTCTAACTGTAGAATTGGCCATACAGGCAAGTTTATTTAACCACAGGTTTGGTAAATGGGAGGGGAAATGAAGTCTTCTACAGTTTTAAAGTGTAACAAAAAGATGTTAGAATCTTTGTTTCTACCTTGTAATCTTACATTTACTTGTTACTGCCCAAATATTTTGAATAATTCTGTGGAAATAATGTTCTTTGCAAGTGTAGCTCTGAGGCCAAGGCTGAAGTTGGGTTTAGGCAGCTAATCCCAGTGAGAACCATGCTGCTGCTCTCTACCAGACATCACTGTTCCCACATTTTGGCTGGCCAAAAAAAAACTTCACAGATTTTATTTTTCAGTACAAAGTCAGACAGTTGTTTACCAAAGTGTTGCAAATGAAAAATAACATTTTTCCCTGGGTTACAGCAAGCCCAAGTCAGTTCCTCCAGCTGCTTCACCCTCCTGGGTGTCTCCTGTTGTCACCAAGGTTGGCTTGAACCAGCCCAGGATGTGGTTGCAGAATTATGCACCAAGACCAAGGCACGGGCAGTCATTCCTTAGTTCACACCACCAAGAAAGGTGCTTTGAGCCAAGATTAACCATTAACATGGGAGTGCCTGACACAGCCAAACACCCCCAAATGTCTGAAGGGGGTCAGCAGCTGAAAGTGCCACCATCTCTACTGCTGATGAACTGGCAACTCACCTTCCAGAGGTCTTGGAGATGAAACACATCAGTGGGCACATGGATTTGTATATGGACACACAGATTCCATTCTGAAAGGAATCGGTACATTCCTTTGTGCCTCCCAAATCACATAGTTATTAATCTGATAGAAGAAGCATCAAGGAATGAAAATGGCATCTGAGACAGTACATATCATGCTATATACATGCTTTTCAAAGCATGATAAAGGCATGAAAATATGCCCCAGTTGCTTTAATGCCAATTACCCAATATATTTCTCTTTTTCAAGGTTGGAAAAGACCTCTAAGATCACCAAGTCCACCCTGCAAAGGCCAATCTTTTTGCTACGTTATTGTAATAGAATATTTACTTAAATTTACTTACATTATTTCATTCATTGCACACACATGAAGTTAGTTTCCAGAAAGCAAATAACCTTAAAACCTTGGGCTTTATCAACTTTCATGTTTCCAAAGCTTGAGTCAGCTTGGATCAGCCAAAGTACAGATCCTCTGTTGTAATAACAATTGACTTTTTAATATTATTGCCACTTCTCTTTCTTTTCTGGAACCACGAGTGATAGAGCAGAGCAACATGTGTCATTCATTCCTTACATTACAGATTGTAATACAAGTCCTTCTTCTGAATATCCATGAAATTAAAATTTATGTGAAGTAGTGGTTATGTTCTCAAGGAAAAGAAATGCCTTGGGAGGAGAGACAAGCAAGAAAATCCCACCCAGGCTGCATAAAATACTCTCTACCTGTGCCCTCTTGAGCGTGCCCATCAAAATAAAATGTAACAAAAATGTATCAGCTAATAGAGCTATCAAGTTTAGTTTGCTTATCCTTGTGGAGTCTGATTCTCATTTATGCATTTCCACTCTAATTTATACCCTGGGAAAGTCCATGTAAATTGCTAAAAAGTATAGAGGGGTGTTAATTTAACTAAAAATAAGGTTCACATAATTACATATATATAAAAATTCAACCAGGAATCTTCAGAATCTCCAGACATTACTTACAGGTTTTCCTCAAGGAACGGATATTTTTGCTAATTCCCTGGATTTAACAAAGTCAATAGAAGTTATACATAAATGTAAAGGATCGAAAAGCCATTCCCTACATTTATGAAGCCTGAATTCTCCCTGCATGGGAGTCTCATTCCTTTTTAATTCCACGAAGGCATTTTTGGGCTGATTGTAGCTATTCTGCAATATCCCTCACCTTTTGCTCCCAAACCCATTTAAGCCTGAATATTTACATAGCTGCAAAAAAAAAAAACCCAAAACCAAGCAGAAATGCACACTGTGGCCAACACATGGAACCTGTGCCTGCAGTGGGGTTGCTCTGCTGTCCATCAGCACCTCCTCCAGCCCATGGCCTCTCTTGGTTGCCCTGCACAGGCATCACCTCACAGGATTTCCCATCCCTTGGCAGGTTTGCTCATCTCCAAATGGCCCACTGTGGTGGTTTGACTTTGGGCCTTCCTGGGGGACAGATCCCATGGTTTGCTGTGTGAAAGTGAAGGATTCCATCCTATTTTATGCCAGCTTAGATGTAAGAAGGGATAGATGGAAGTTTTGGGTCAGCCCTTTCCCTGCAGTGAAGGGCATCAGTGCTGGACCTGCTGTCTCTTCAGGGAGAGCTGCATATCTCTCTCTGGGAAGCAGACCTTGTTTATTTGTTCTTTATTGTGTGTGTGTGCATATAGTAATATTAAGTTTCTTTTTCTTCTGTATATATATATATTTGTATATAAGTTCATACTGCTTCAGTAGTATTAGAACTCTCTTTTCATCCAGCGTGGTTCCCCTCCTCCCTTTTCTCCCTGCAGCTGGGAGGCAGTGGGGGAAGCTTCTGTTCTGGGGCCTCTGGATATTTCCTTGGGGCAGGGGTGAACACCCACGTTCAGCAAACCTGGTCCAGCAGTGGATGCCACTGAAGGGTGGCCAGATGAAGTGTGCTCGAGCACAGCACTGTGGTGGTACCTCAGAGCCCCATCCATTTCCAGCAGCTCTCACTTTCCTCTATGGAGCAGCAGTGACATCTCTGACACACATTCTGTGGCTGTCAGAACATTTTTTCTTAATCTTTTGCCAAAAGCACCTGGGGCAGGAAGCTCCTCACTACCTACCACGGACAAGTCTGCTGTGGAGACACCGGATGAGCAACTCCAACATCACCCTGAAAGCATCAACCCACCAAGAGCTGCCTTGGCACGTTGTTGTCTGTCAGACTCCTACATTTGCTTGTTCAACAAGAACTTGACTTTGGGGAAAGTGGGAAGTGTATTTCATGTGGTTGCAAATCCATTTCCATACCTTCTAAAGTGCTTCATCCACAGCACATCTGTGATTATCGCACATTACGGTGCAGGGACCTCTTTGGAAAGACTTTGCCTGAAGCACTGATTTTGCAAATGTTGTGGTACATGCTAAGCCTTAATCATGTGCCTGCTCCTGTGGAAACCAGAGACACACTGTGGATATTTGCCTTATGCTTAATACACTGTGGAGTGATACAATAAGGACGGAAAAGCTTCTCTGTGTAAACAGACTAAGGATTGTGTGAA
Organism: Formicarius rufipectus; assembly: GCA_013399695.1. Classification (NCBI taxonomy): domain Eukaryota; kingdom Metazoa; phylum Chordata; class Aves; order Passeriformes; family Formicariidae; genus Formicarius; species Formicarius rufipectus. The sequence continues at coordinate 445,708 of VXAU01005005.1, read as the reverse complement.
ACTGAAGCAAAGAAACAACACCGTATACTTCTCCCTTCTTCCCTCATTGCAAAACTATTTTTGCCCTCTCTCAGTGGTATTGCTCTATATTTCAACTTCTACAATTGCAAAGCTGTTTTTAATTCAGTGTTTTCATTTAAAAATGCTGGCTGAAGATATAAAGAGCCTGTATAATCAGTATTTTGAAGGCTATTTAAACTTACAATATCAATTTACAAGGTGACTTTAATAATTTTTAATTTATTTGGTGAATCTTAACATAGTAGAGGGTTTTTCTCCAACAGTCATCTCTAGTCATTTCTATTAAGATGAGGGTGGAACACTTATTTCATAGAACATGACAGAGCTGTTCACATGATCACCTGATTGCAAGAGCATGGAATTTGGAAAAAAACTCAGGCTTGTAAACAAAGTTTTTAAGTCATGTTTAAAACAACATGACAACTAGTAGTATTGTTGTTGTTGTTATTATTACTTCCCCCTTTCCCAAGGCCCTCTGGAGGTGTGTTGTGGAGCACAGAGAGTGGCACCAGGGGCTGCACAGCACGGTGGGATGGCAGGCAGGAGGGGCAGGGTTGGTTCCCACTAGGGACAGGGACAGGAATATGCACAGGCTGGACCAACCCTGAAAGATTTGAGATTCCCCTGCTGATGCTGAGACAAAACTCCTTGGTTTGTTCAGAAGCAGGGCCTGGGTTTCAGGGTGTGTGGCAGCTCAGGGTGTCAAGAGGGTGGGCTACAGCAACTGCAGTGAAATGCTGTCCCTCCAGCATCAGCCTATGGCTCACAGGGACTTAGGCAGGCAGCAATATCAGACACCAGGAGCACAGCAGACCTTAATGTCAACTTCCTCCTCCTGCTCTTTGAGATAAATGCAGCATGCTCCTTAATCCTGCCAGTGGCTTAGCTGTGCTTCTGCACTACCCACAGCTTACAGGATCAAGCCCAGAGTTGTTAAGTGATCCAAGAGAAATGTGTTTCAGGATTTTTTCCATCTTCAAGCTTTACAAAAAGGCTGTTGGTGAAAAAGACAGTGAATAATCATATTTGTTCTGCTATCAAATGGCAAAATATAAATAAAACATTATCTGAAGCAGATCAATTCAAAATATTTATGCTGCTACTGAATGCTGGGTAGATCAGTTGGAAGATGGAATTCACCTCAAGTTCCAAGTTGGAAGTACAGTCTGCACATGAAATTCCCCTGATTAATCCACAGAAAGCAGCAAAATACACAGGCAAAAGGAGAGTCTGGAGCTCCAGAGCAGCACCAACTCAGACCTGTAGCTGCACCTCTGACACTTGTCTCTGACAGGAATGACTTGACTTTTACTGGGAAACTGAATTTTCTTTCAGAAATTCAGGATTCCTGCCCAGCTGGTGAGAACACAGCACTGCAACTACCCCTTCCCTCGATCAGGTTCATCCCCACCCTGACCCAGTGGCAAACCCTGTTAGCCAGCTGCCTCTTGCAGGTAATTGTTTACACAAGAGCCTCTTTTGGGCTGCTGTTTGGTGGAACAGGCATTCCTGTCTGAAGGATTTCTTTTAAAATGCACCTGGCACATTATAGATAATAGGATCAGATCTGCAGTTACTGTAAATCCATCCAAGAAGTCCTTGAAGGAATCTAAGGAGAGCTAGTTAGCCGTTGGATTTCTTTGCTAATTCTGTCATCTACACCGAGGTTTGTTTTGCAGACAGCAATGTGCATGTGCTGTAGGAGTTAATAAACAGGTAGAGCTGTTCCTGTTAAGTGTTTGTACTGCTTGTGCTTTGTTAAAGAAAGTGCAAACCTGTTTAGGAAAGGAATCATTGCTTTCGTACAGGAAATTAGCTCAAAGACAGCTTATTTGTCAGCTGAATAAATACCTGCATCTCTCTCCCCACATATAGATATAAAGGGATTTAAAAAATCCTCTTGGAGAGCTTTATCTGTTCTTGCTCTAAGTTAGCACCTCTGTGCCTGGCACAGCTGATGAGCTGCTCTGAGCTGGTACCAGGAACCTCGAGGATGTTGCAGCCTTTCCGTTGCAGAAGGGCAGTCCTTGCTCCCCACACTTCTCAAACCACAAGCAATGCCAAACGCAACAACACAGATTGTAACACTGACTGATCTATTCTGCTGGGTTGGTTTTTGCACAAATGCAACCTGAAGTACTAGACAGGCTCAACTCTTTCCTGGTGTGTGTGCTCAGGAGCCAAGGAAGAGCTCCCTCACACTCTTTAGCGGTGTCGCTCTGGTTTAAAACTTTAGACAGAAGATACAAGCACCAGTAATGCAAAAGGTGTGTCAGTAGCATTAGGAGAACTTCCAGAAGCCTAAAATTAGTTTAACGAGGGACCTGTAGATGTCCCAAGTGGCACAACATAAAGGTATATTTAACAAGCAGCACGTGCAGGCATGCTGCCAGCCTTCACCTGGGCCACGGGACACACGGGAAACTCCTCCAGCTTTGGTGTTTGCTACATGGCTGCTTTGGAAACAACAGGGACCAGCTGTGCTGATGGAAGTCTTGCCTGGGGTCCCAGAAGAGTCCTTAGACCCTCAGCCTTCTGTCCAATATAAACTGACGTGCTCATTGTGCATTTCTTCCAGCGAGCTGCTGTGGAGCAGGTGGGAGTGGAGCCGGCACATCAGTATGCCTGGCTCACACCCAAAAACCATGGCACTGCACTTTGCTGAGCAGCCTGTCAGCTCACATTCAGAAAGCCATACACGATGCAATTGTCTGGTCACTGAGAATAGCTTGGGTGCATATTTAAGCCATTTCAGTGTGGCAATAGGAGAATTAATCCCCTCTTCTCCTCTTGGGGATTTGTCATTGGCGTGGCAGTGCTGTTCGGTGTGCACGGAGTCACCGCATCCCACAACATATTAATATTTTAGTTTGTTGTCTCTTCGGTTATTTTTAGCAGCCAACTGTCCTTGCTCAGAACTGCAGTGAGATGCTGGGACTCGTTGTGTGGCTGGTCAAGGACAGAGACACAGTTCTCAGCAGGCTGCAGCCTGTCTGTTATTAAAGTCATCTCTGAACTACCACTGTAACACGTGTAATCACCAGGCACAGGATGTCTTCTCCCACCTGCTCGCTGGTTATTACCCTTTTATGCTACAGGTTTTAACAGTAACTTGCATTTCAGCTGATAAACAAGCAGAACTGAGACTCACTGTAACACAGCACAGCAATTTGTGAGCAATTGATTTTGAGTGACTAGAGCATATTCTCAGTTTTTCAGTAGGCATTACTATTTTTAGCATTAGTGTAAAGATCAAGACATTTATAACAATCGAACATAATTAAATATTCTGGATATATAGGCAAGAATCACATTTAATAAACAAAGTGAGTAATAGATTCTGTGGCTTTGTCCTTCTCTTTGAAAATGCATAGGCTTTCTTTAGGAGCTGAAGTATTGGAATATCAGTCTGGAAATGGATTAATGTTAAATTTTTTATGCTGGAAAGATCAGTGGTCCCCAACTGAAACCTTTCCTGCTTTTTCTGTGACATAGGAAAGGCTCAACAAGATCTATGGTGTGTTAGCTGCATACACACCCCTGCAACATAGGAACTATCAAATTTTTCTACTGGAGAGCAGAACTTTTGACATTTGGGCAAATTTAGCAGAGGGCATACAGGTGGTAAGGGATAAATTCATTTCATTATTTCACCCCCCCCTCCAATACAGAGAGTGAGGATATGAGTAGTTGAAACCATCAGCAAGCATTAATGTTGCAGCCTTTGAATTTGCTGAGCAGAGGACAGGGGAAATACCAGTGTTACCAGAGGTACCTTGAGGCTCTCAACTTCCCAGGCTTCACCCTCAGGAAGCAGCCACCAGCCTTTCTGGAGTTATGGCTTGGTCCATTTTGCAAGCTTGTCCTCCGCAACTAATGACATTACACTCGTGCTGGCCTGCAGGGGAAAAAGAAAAACCAAACCAAACCAACCAACCAAAGCAAAACAAACTACAAACCAAACCAAACAAACGAAAAACCAAACAAACGAAAAACCAAACAAACAAAAAAACAAACCAAACAAATCCAAGAGGAATGCAATTCCTATTCACCATCAAACCTGAAACAAAAGAAGGGTGGAGAGCTCTCTCCTGATTTTGCTGCTGAATCCTCTCTGCCCAGTGCTGCTGTCCTGCAGTTGCTGAGAAGAGGAAGTTTCTCCACAGGTGCTCTTAGTGAGGCGCAGCCACTCCTGCTGTGCCACCACAGCTCCTGCCAGCACAGCCACTCCATCCTTGTCCCTGCACCGGCGCTCGGGGGGACACCTCGTCCCCTCCACCCCTGCCACCCCTCCTGCTGTTCCATCCCTCCTCCCACAGCCTGTGCTGTCCAAGCACCTGATCCTGACAAACCAGTTGGAAACAGTAGGGCTGGAATTTTGCTCCTTGGGCAGAGGGGACACGTGGCTGCTGCAGGAGCAGGATGAGAAGCATCTCTCATCCTCCAAGCCAAGCAGATCGGCATCACCACTAAAGCAGGGCCTTCAGCACGTGTGTCATTTGTTGGGTTTGAGCAGGACAGAGATGAGAAAACAGGACTCAGAAAGTGAGTGATTCATTTATTTCACTGAACAGCTTTGTTTCACTACAGGGGGACTGAAGTGATGGATCCCACAGGTGTTATAGACTGCAGAGATTGTTATATACAGTAGAAGTACAGTTAATACTGTACAGAAATGCTAAGGAAGTATTGCTTATTCAGTTTTTGCAGGTTTTCCCAGCCAGTTTAAGTGGGGTTTTTATTTTTCTTTCTTCAGTCCCTGCTTACTCATGTTCATACATACTCATGTTCACCCTCTCACTTGGCCTATGATGCTTGAACTTTTAAAATTAATGTATTTTAGCGGAAAAAATAGATTGTCTTATGTCTGCAGTAATTATATGATATAAAACCAGTATAAAAGGAATGTAAAATCTTAATTTGCACTATGGAAATCAAATAATAGTATAGCTCCTCCTGAGCAAAACATGTTCCCCAGGAGACTCAGATCTGTACTATTTCTTAATAGTAGTTCTATAATCATTCTATAATGGATTACAAAAATTTAGAGACTCGGTATCAAACTGTCTATCAGAGTATAAGGAGCAGATGACAGGGAGGATATGAAAAACCTAATTAATTTGTCCATAATTTATTAATAGAAGAGTAAGGAGTTGGAAGAGGTGGCTTTGTTTAAAACACTTAGACTTCACTGTAACCACATGTTAAAAACTCAGCAGGACTGCTTTTAAGAGGAAATGGGACAAAATCACATAATTAATTAAGTTATAATTTATTCATTAAAAAGGAGTTGCAAGAGGCAGAGTTGTTTAAAACACCTGGGCTCCATTGCCACAGATACTCCAATCTTAGTAAGACAGTCAAGAACTTCATTCTACCTGATGTGTAAGCCCAGGACTGCACCAATTCCTGTGCCCACATCTGGAGGAAGCAGAGGATCTTTGCTTGGAAACAATGGTCTTGAGTGTTTAAATGGGAAAAGAGAGGTCACCCCTGAAAATGAAGTGTGCTGTAGTACAAGTACAACCAGACTGCCCTCCCCTTTACTGAAATTCCCAGGTTGTGAAAAACTTGTTAGGGGTTCTTGGTCTTTAAGGAATCCACATGTAAACTGCCCCTGGAGCCTTTGGTCTGAAAAATCTGGGATGAGTGCTTAAACACAGATTAAAAAGCCTAGCATTTGGTAATTACAGTTGATAATAGTTGTCTGTATCTAGCAAAGCACTTCCATGCATGCTAAGCTTCAAGTAATTAATTTTTGCTTACCACTTAAAGAAAAGTTGGGTGAATGACTTCTGTAAGTAGCAGCAGCTCTGGAAACTAAGCTGAAGCTCAGTTTGAAAAGGAATATTTCTAAAAGCAACCTGGAGCTTTGTTTCCCCTCCCTTTCTGCATCCCTCATATTTCAAACCTCATTGTTAAGTCTTGTCCAGCAGATAATTAGATAACACCGCGCTGCATCCACACACATCCATTCACTCCGGAAAGTCACTGCCTGTCCTAAACGACCCACTAAACAAAACGTCTCAGGCACTCAGCAGCACCTTTCAGGGTAAGGCTCATAATGAGAAGCAGCTACTCGTAGGTTGTGCTTGCTTGGTGGTGAATGACAGAAGATGAGGGCTCTTGCTTATACCCATCTACAGTACGATACTCCTGGCTGCAGCCTCCAGAAGATTGCAATCAGGTTTTGTTGTTGTGAGCAGGTAAGAAAGTACCACAGCCCGTTTCAGAGTGATCTCTTTGTCATTTCTTTCCTCTCTTCTCTTCAGACAGTAGCAGGGCTGTGGCATTGCTGAGTCCTGTAGTAGCCACCTGGAGTAATTCCATGAGTTGGAGCTGTTCTGTTGGAGCATTGTAGCGGTCGGGCACGGTCCCCGTTTGTGGGGGGTCAAACAGGAATGTTTATGGAAATTACAAGATACAATATAAAGGTACAGCAAGTTAATATTCATCTCAGGGGCTGGTTTTATGCTAAATATGGGAAGAGATATTACAACTAGGAGATTACATAATGGTTGCTATGGAGGTCCCTCAGGAATGTGAGGTCAGAAGGAACAAAGCCACTTTATACATAGAAGTTCATTTGGCCTAGGGAGGGGTACACAGAAGCCCACAAATCTTGTCAGCTGTAGGCGGCTTGGAGATACTGAGGCAGCAGATGTCAGCAGACTTGGTTGAGTTTTATCAGGCTTGGTATACTCCCAGTACACTTTCCCAAGGCTTCTTTGACTTCCCAGTCAGCTTTCTTGAAGCCAAGATATTTCTGAATCCCATAGAGCATCTTCTTGGGAGCAGCTTTAGAAGGCACAGAAAGTGTCCTGTGGAAAACAGGCTTGTCTAACACAGTGTGAGTGGCTCAGAGCAAAGGGCTCGGGGCTGCTGAGCAGCATTTCACACTAGTGTCATCCACACCTCCCTACGAGCATCTGCACAAGCCAAGGAAGTGTTGAATACATATTTAATAGACTGGTTCAGTAAACACTTACTAATGGAAACAGTATTTGCTAACAAGGGCAGTCCTGAGCACAGCTTTTCGAGGTAACACTCAGTGCTTTGCTGTGCTAGACAGCTGGATCTCATTGCAGCTCTGCAGAGCCTGTGCTCACACTCATGGCAGAAAAAGTACACTGAGGCTTGTTTTCATATCCCACTGTGAAGGCAAGTGCCATAGTTAACAAATGTCCCAGTGCAGGAAAACCCAAAAGAGCCAACAAAATCTCTGCATTGATCTCAAGGAGCTTTCCTGAGCTTCAATGTCACAGCCTTAAGAGAGTATCTATAATTAATGAAATAATTAAATTAGATTTATAGAGAGCCAATCCAAGACACTGGTCCAGGCAAATGGGTGATTCATTTAAAATGACTAATCACAGCCATGGTGGAATGATTGCAGACCAAAGCAGTCACCTCCCTGTGCCTGTGCCTGCCTGCAGCAAGGGCCCTGCAACCTCCAAGTGGGGGGACAGCACCTTTCAAAACACTTGGGAAAAGTCTTACTCACTCCACTGGCTGGGCTAGTGGGAAGAAACTGCCCTGGTTTCAGTCACACATTGCAGTTATTTTACATTTTGGTTTCAGTGTAGTCTGAACTGAACTCCACAGCTCTATCGAAACACTCCTGAAATCCGGCATCCTTCTGGTGTAATTGCCGAGGCATATATATTTGTGATGGAGCACAGCTTTGAATCCAGTCTGACTTTCTCCTGGAGATTCATTTCCACAGTCTTTTATTTCCCTCTGACTACAACAATTCACAGCTACGACACCTCATGGCATCACATGATAAACTTGTAGAGCTTTGCAGCAGGAGCTAAACGAGGCAGCGTCACCGGTGCATGTTAGTGCTGGGCCATCAGTACCACTCCTATTAAAAAAACTTGATATTAAAGTTCCTCTCATCCAAATAACTGAGAGAAACTCTTCTACTGCATAAATCACATTAGTATCAGGGGGTGAGCATGCAGGCAGATGCTGTGTTAGGCACTATACCTCCAAACAAGTAAATTCACTATCATAAGAGATTCTTACTGTTTAGAAAACCCAACCACCTTTCTACATCAGTATTACCCAATAAATTAATATGTTTCTTTAAAACTAGGAAGCAGAAAATGAAAAGGAAGTAGGCTAAAAGACTTTTGAAAATATTGAAATATTTGGATATCTGGTGATCCAAAGGAAAAAAGCTGCCTGACAAAAAGGTCCAGGTTGCCCGAGAAATGGGTCATTCAGAAGAATAAGAGAGACCCTGCTGTGTGCTGCTTGTGCTGACAGGACAGCCCAGCCTGTGTTTGATTTCCCCAGAGAGCTGTGCAGATCCAATGGCAAAGACATTAGGGAATGCTGCACAGGACATGTGGCATCTTACTCAACTGAGTCCTTCAGCTGTTTTCCACAGCAACCTGGTCCTTCCCTTTGGTCTTCCATTCCAGCCCAACACAGGTACAGTGAGGAGAGAAAGGAAGGGTTAAACAGCAAATCTGGTCTTCATCCTCTTCTGATTTTGTGAGCATGAATCTCTTTCACGGAACAGCTGTCAAGGCAGCCAACGAAACAGGTCTGCTTGGGTCTCCTGATAATACCAGCTGCTGTTGTTCATGTATCCTCAGTGACAGCAGCAAGATGAAAATCGAAATGAATCGCTCTACAAATGAGACACTTTTCTGCTTTGACTTTCCAAATGTGACAGTGTTGTTTGTTTTTTCCGTCAGCAACGTTTAGAGATGTTGGAAGGGTTTGGTGTCAGAAAGTTGCTCAGGGGGCAGTTTCAAAAAGAGATAAAAAAAGGGAGAAATCTGCATAACAGTTGCTTGCACGGTGGTGTTTGAATTTCTGTCCCTTAGTACTACTGCCACAAAACTGAGCAGCAAAATACTCTGAGAAAAACAAACTACTGCAGGCTTTGAGCAACTGTGAGCATTTCAGATCTCTCTACAAAATATTTATTCATTATCCTCACTGTGCTGTGGGTGCCAAATGTTGATTCTTGCCACACAAGCTACTGCTCAGCCCCAGCTCCCACCGAGGGGCTGCGAAGCACAGACACATTGCCTTCCATCCTCTGCTTAGGAGAGAAGTGTTTCTTAACAGATCACAAATTACGGAGGAAAATAGATTGTTAAAAGTGTTCTTCAATATGAGTTTGAAACAGGAATATTTGCCCTTCTATCCAAAGAGCTGGAAACACCCATCAAACATAAATGAATTAAGCATCTGCAGTAAATGTGAAATGAGTATTTCTCTCCAGCATGTACTGTAAGGCTCAGGGTACCCACTGAAACTCATAAATTCTCTCTTGTTTTGTGCAATATGTAGCAAGAAACAAAAATTAAAGTTGTATAAGACTGATTTCTTTTTAACACTTGCATTAAAGTGCATTAGCCATATTGAAACAAACACTGAAGTATGTTTTTACACATCCAAATGAAATTTTCCTTTCAAAATACATCTTCATTGCGTAGTTCTCCTCCTTACGTAACACCAGTACAATACCTATTTCAAGAAGCAAGATGCAGTTTTCAGATTTCCCCATATTTTTGAAAACAGAAAGAAAATTTATGCTACCCATTAAAAAATGCATTCTGTATTTAGGTTCATTTGGCTTCAAAGGAGTGGAGACCTTACAGACTTATCTCCATGGTGGTTACAGACATGCCTGTTAGAGCAGATCAGCTCAGGGCAGTACTGCAGTAACATGAAGTGTCTCTCATCTCAGTACTATCTCAGTTACATGGTGCTGTCCCAAATCTCCAGGAGCTTTTGGAAGGTTTAGTCTAAATCCACTGGGCAAAAATCTGTCCTCAGTCCATGAACAAATCTCCAAAGCTCACCCTTGCCAAACGGTCAACTGCAGAACTTCCTGCTTAAGGCAGGATTTATTTGAGGGGACAGCTGTCCAAATCCCTGGGTTTGCAGACATCCACAGAGCCCAATTATGATTTAATAATTAACATCAGCACTGTGTGCTAACAGCCTTTCCAGTCTGAAGGGCTCAAAGTGATTTGCAAACATGCTGGGAGTGCCCCCGTACTACCAATGAAGGAAGCAAACTCAGTCATTTGGTTACTTTATACAGAAAAATTGTGGGATTTGCCAGGAAATAGTGTCAAGGACCCCACAATTCCAGTTTTATGCTGCCAGCACAAAGCCTTCTTGTCTTCCTTTTTTTATAAGTTCTTTTTAAACTGTTTTCAGATTATACAGCAACTATTTTTTCGTATGTGTAGATAAAGCCAGAAATTCTCCATCTTGAACTGGTTATTTATGACAACCAGGTTATTTTGCACCTGGTCTTCTCTGAAAATGAAGAATAAGCAAAGATGAACTTGCCCAGCAGTGCATTGTAAGATCTTTTATTTTAGCTGCTAAACTACAACCTGTTCCTTAAAACTCCATGCACAGAATGTCCAGTCGAGGTGATTTTTTTTTCCTCTTTTTTTTTCTCCCCCCCAAACTGAGTGATCCAGCAGATTAAAAAAATTCGTTGGGGGAAGAGGAAGAGTCAATTTTTCGTTTGTTTTTAAACTGCTAGAATTAAGTGTATGTTCTGCATTGTTGCTAGTGAAGGGACAGTGTTGGTGTTAGAGATTTGCCTTGTTGAAAGGTACTCACAAATGACCCCCTGCTCCCAACGAAGACAATTTCTTTGCATCTCTGTCAAAGACCTGAGAGTCAGTCCAAACTTAGGATACAGAAAAACTCAAATCAGACAACCAGCAAGATACTAGCCAATTACGTAAAATCTTTATCAGATGACTGATGATAGTGCTGATAACATGTTTTCTCTTCTTGATTTTAGTCCTAATGGTTGTGCATTAAAACCCTCCCTCGGCCCATCTGTGGAGGATGCCAAACCCCTGAAATACTGAGTATTTTGTTTAGGCACTCAGAGTTCATTACAAACAAGCAGGAGGCAGCTCAGTTGCCAGGACTCCACTCCCAAAACCATGAGATATGTATGGAATGAAGTTGATGCCAAAAAGCACGAAATAAATGAACTGCCTAGAGCCAATTTGGTCTTTAAGCAGCAAAGGTGTTTATTGCAACGTTGGGAAGCGAGGCAGTTCGCACTGCACACACTCGCTTCAAGGTTTCAGCGAGAAACGTGGTAATTTATCCAGTTGACATTCAAGATTACATCATCTTAACTTACATATTCATGAAGTTGTGATAGCTAATTATCATATTCTTGGGAGGTGGAGTTAGGGCGGAGCTCGGGGCAGAGCCTTCCAGGATCTTCTCTTGGCACGGTTTTTAGGTGGTCTTTCCTGCCTTCAGCCTCTCTTCAGAGGTCGTTTCCTCCTCTTCCTCACCGTGACCTCTCCACTTTCTTTGTTAAATGACCCAGCTAGTCAAGCTTGCAAATTCAAATGTCCGTGTTCCCCTGATTTATGACCACTGGGTGTATCCTATAGCACTCCCAGCAGTCGTCTGTTTTTGGTACAGTAAATAGAACAGGACAAGTTATTCAATGGGTATCAGGCAGAACAAGCACTGAGCAATTTTCTAACAGAGCAAGGCACCTTTACTAATTCAGTTGACTCTTTTAGGCCTTGTTTCTGCTTCAAAGTAACAAGCAATCCTGAAGTGCAGGGAGATGCTTTCAGTGCTGATCAGTCACCCCACATCCCCTCCCAAAGGGAACAGAGCCGGTGCCACCCGGTGCGGTGCCAGCGCTCCCAGCAATTGGCAGAAGGAGTTGGGTATCCCCTTGGATCCCCAGCCCTGAGGCTGCAGGGAGGGCTGGCAGCACAGCCCGGGGCTGGGGGGACTCCTGCAGTGCCCCTGCCCCTCCCTCAGCCCCAGCTGCAGTGCTGGGGTCACCATGACCACTGTCCTGCCCACCTCAGCCACGGGCAGAGTGTGGAATCCCAGTCAGAAGCTGGTTGGCAAGCAGTGCAGCAGAATTTAATTGCAGGATTTTGGGCATCACTAAGCCAAAAGGAATCAATAGTCAGTAGGAGTGTCCTTGCTTGGTGGCAGCAGAGCTTGTCCCTCCTGCACAGCGAACCCTACCACAGGGACATGCACAGCAAATGAGCTTGTGAGCCACTACACATTTCAACCTATTGATATCAGACCTTTGCTCCCCCTTTCTGATACTTTCCATGTGTCTTCTTCTCCTTCCTAGTTCTTCCACAGCAATAGCCTCTGGTTTTTTAAAGCCTCCAGCATTCCTCCCTAGTGTATCTGGCCTGTTTCCATCTGACCACCTCACCTGAAAATCAGTCCCAGACTTGGAATATCTCTGCACTCCTGTGACAGAGCAGTAGGACCAGAAATTATAAATTACTCTATCATGCCCCCAGACTGGAAGCCTAGGCTGCTTGCTGGTGCATCAATCTCCAGAGAATGCTTCTCTCCTGGTCATCCATGGGCAAGACTGGAGCTGAGGTGAAGGAACAAGCCTGGCCAATGCCAGTCTTTTACTGTACTCAGTGTGGGCATGCCAAAGGTGCCACCCTGAGGACACCAGGTTTGCCAGCTTGCCCTACTCTAAGATATCAGTGGTGGGGGTTTATAGCATTTAAATGTATAAAGAAGCTGCTGCTGCTCAACTGAGCTGGGTTGGGGCTGTGAAAAAGAAGAAATTTTCACATCTGTCAGATTAATTTACATGAGGTTGGTTAGTCAGAGCAGTTCAGTGGTTTGGAAAGTAAAAATAAGTCCTTAAGAGATGAGTGGGGCCTCAGGGAAATTGATGATAAACAGAGTTACCAGGAGCCTATTCAATTTTCTGCAACATATTACATGCCTGAGTGTGAAAGCCACGTGTGTGTCTGTAATTTGCACGTGCACACACACATTCACCAATCAAACCCCAAAGAAAGGCTGCGAGGTCTTTTGTCCATTACTGTCTTAGAGCTGAATGGATTTAATCAGCACGTTGATTAATGATGCACCTGCTTAATGTGCTCAGTTGCCAGGGCACAGACCTTGTGCAGCACCTGGCAGTGTCCTGTTCAGTGGGGGAGTGGCAACCCCACGGTGGCACAGGCAGACAACTGGCAGGCACTGGCATTTGCCATCCTGAATTCCCTGCCCTGTGGCCCTTGCAGGATCCCTCCGTGCTGCAGTGCAGCCACTGAGTCAAGCCCACCTTTACAGTTTTCACACCACCTTGATGCCTTGACCAGGTATATGTTTGAAGAATCTATATAGTAAGTATAATATTTTGTTATATGTAGTTATTATATTTGAGCTACACCAGAAAGATATGACATTTACTGTTTCCCAGCATTTTAGAACATGCCTCAGAAGCCCAGGAAACCCAGGATTATCTCCTTTTCTTTCTGCCTGAGCATTTGTTTTTCAACCCAAGTGCTCATTTGACTGGCTTTTCTGAGTGCAGCACCATAGAGAAGCACACATTGCCAGGATTATAGAAAGCAGGCACACTTAAGGGTTCAAGCATCAGCTGTTGATCTTTGCTCTTATACTTAGTTACAGAATTACTGCAGCCCTTAAATAACACACAACTGAATTGCCAAACTAAAAACACACCATTTGCACAGATTCTCTGAGACAAATCTAGTAGGACCACAAGTTACTGGGTAATTCGGCTTCTCCTAGTACTGCACAGGGCAGATCAAGCTACCAGATTGTTATCTTTTCTAGACCAGTATAAATAACTAGATATAAACTGGTCTAACAGGACTCAGGAGCTGATCCACGGAGTCCACACAGCTGTCCCTGTTAATTTTGTCTGCACTGAGGTCAAGGCAGGACCCTCTGAGGCACATGTGCTTCTGGCCAAGCTTGCCCAGCTCACAGCTGGATAAACACACCATGTGAGGGGTGAGCAGTTGGCTCAGGGGTCAGGAACAGAGGGTGACATGACTGGGGTGACACCAGGCTGGGGACTGTCACCAGTGGGTTTCTCAGGGCTCCATCTCATCCCTGTGCTCTTCTGCATCTTCATCAATGACCTGGACACAGCACTGGAAGGGACACTGAGCAAGTTTGCAGATGACCCAAAACTGGGAGGAGCTGTTGAGTCCCTGCGGAGAGACCTGGACAGGTGAGAGGGCTGGGAATCACCAACCATGGGAAGGTCAAGTGCTGGATTCTGCCTCTGGGATGGGACAACCCCGGATGGATGGACAGACTGGGATGAGAGGGTGGAGAGCAGTGCCAGGAAAGGGCCCTGGGGGTGCTGGTCAGGGGCCAGTTGGGCACGAGTCAGCAGTGCCTGGAGCCAGGAGGGACATCCCTGTGCTGGGGGCATCAGGGCAGGGAGGGGATTGTCCCGCTCTGCTCTGCACTGGGACAGCCTCACCTGCAGTGCTGGGGCACTCTGGGGGGACACCATGGAAGGGAAAGATTGAGCCATTGCAGAGCGTTCAAAGGAGGGACACGGGGATGGGGAAGGGCCTGGAGGGGAAGGTGTGAGGACACTGAGGGCACTTGGGGTGTTCAGCTGGAGGAGACTGAGGGGACACCTCATTGCAGGGACAACTCCCTGGGGAGGGGCAGAGGAGGGGCAGGCACTGATCTCTGCTCTGTGGGACCAGGGACAGCCCCAGGGAATGGCTGGAGCTGTGTCAGGGCAGGGGCAGGGGGGATCTCAGCAAAAGGCTCTTCCCCCAGAGGGTGGTGGGCACTGCCCAGGCTCCCCAGGGCAGTGGGCACTGCCCCAAGTCTGCCAGAGCTCCGGGTGTGTTGGGATGATCCTCTGGGGCACAGGGGGTAACTCCTGGGGATGGTCCTGGGCAGGGCTGAAGGTTGAACTGGATGATCCTGTTTGGTCCCTTCCAGATAAGCATCTTCTGTGAAATGTTCTAGCGAAGGTCTCATCCAGGCCACCAGCCTGACCATGGGACAACCCCAAATGGGCTTCTTGAAATCATCAGAGAGTCTCTCACAAGGGTTAAGCCCACGAGGAACTAAATTTGAAAGACTTAGGAAATGTGGTTGCAAATTTTGCACATTACAGAAGACCAGGCAATACCCAGAACAGCTGAATTATTAATTATTATTTGGAAGTAAAATGCACAAGAAGGTCAGACTGGCCAGCAAATGGTGACAGCCACATTTTCTTAAGATATCAAGACATTCCAATCTATCCTGTGTAATCCCTACCTTTTCTTAGTGCAGGTGGAACCTCACTTCACAGGAAAGAATCCCATACTACTTTGGTTAAAGATACAGGGATGACTTGGCAATTTCAAAGCTTCTTGAAGGCATTTTGGTCCTGAGATATATTTTAGTTATGACTTCATCCCAAAAAACAACCCCAGAGACATTAATTACATAAGACAGAATATATAGTGCAAAAAAATTTCTGACAGTGCAAGAAACAGTGATTTGAGTTTACAGAACATCAGGAGTCATTACTTTATTCATTATTGTCTTGATTTGATTTTACTATTGTCTCTTCTTTTGACACAGACCGCGTAAACTGAGTTGGAGTAAGAAAGCTCCAGATAAGCTCCTGCCCCTGCACCATGCTGGAATATATCATGCTCATAGTCCCCACCTCCCTTTTCTGGGAAGCTTTGCTTCTCCCACTTGCTGTTTCCACTATTCTGTGGATGCTGCAGAGCAGTTGTTTAGAAGGTTGTGCTGGGGAGCTGACTTTTGGCAGAACACTGCCACACACCATTTTCCACATAATAGATTTAAGAGAAGGTAACCTCATTATGCAATCATTCGTGTGAACCTTAGGAAAGCTATTAAAATTTGATGTGATCATTCATCACAAGCATAGTTATTGCAAATACTAATACAACAGATGTGATTATAGTTTACAAGTCAGTGCTACATGGGAGGATGAGATGTTGGCAATTTTTTGTCACACTTGGCTTAGAGTTAATTCATATTAAATAACACTTTCACTGCATCATTTTGTTTTTTTCTAGATGGATGTTTGTCTTCAAATAGCTCACAGTTTAAGTTCTGTAAATAGTTGAGACTTCTAATGGTAAAAAAGGGTTAATTACAAATAATGCCAAATATTGCTGCTCCACGTGTCAGCCATGGGTTGATACAAAGAATTGGTTGTGCATTTGTCAGTGTGCAGGGCACATTGTACAAGATAACCAGCTTTACAAGGAGATGTTCCTTCTGGCTTAAAACCAGAAAATATTTCTCCTGAGAGGGGATTATTTATTTATTTATAACAAAAAAATAACCCCAACAGTCCTACCATATGGTTTCATTTCACATATGCAATGTCAGTCAGGCACGCTCTATTAGCCAAGAATATTTGCCTGCTCTGTGTCATCTATACAAATCTCTGCTCTGTGTTTACATTTTGGACCATTTCTTTCTGACATACATATTTGCCAATATCAAAATGGTAAATAAATCAATAATATGTCCAACTTGTGCAAACAGGAACAGAAGATGGGGTATCTGGGCATCAACCTGAGACACATGATTGACAGTTAATAATTTCCTACCTAGTGGTCTATAGACAAGCTCAGTTTTTGCTTTCATCTAAATACCAGAGTATATGCAGATGCCATCAGAAATACTTCTTCTACAGTCATTTATAGTGACCCTTGCACTCAACTGCTCTAATAGTGTCATTCATCAGATGTTAGCAAAAATATGCAGCTAAATAAATGCACTTCAAAATTTGCCAGAATTAGTGCCTGTAACTCCAGCATTTTCCTACTCTCCCTCTTCTACCTGGTTTCTGAAAACTGTTGCAATGAGCAAAATGTCGAGGTTCTTTAAAACCAGGATAAGAATGAACCCAAATCCCAGGCAGATAGAAAATGAAATTTCAGGTTATGTGAAAATACCCCAGTCCTTGAATTGCTAGGATAAAATGGAACAGATACTTCTCAGTATGGGGCTGTCTTTGGGAGCAGCTGAATTCATTGCAGTCTCACTGCTTAATCCAAGGGGAGGAGAAACAGAGCCATTTATCAGAGGTCTGAAACTGTGTTTTCATCCTGCTGCTCTCCCCTCACACAGAAAAAAACATGAGTTGTGTTGAGGGAGCAGAGGTGGGCTGAGCCCCGGGGCTTGCAGGATGAAGAGCTGCCCACCCAGCCCTCCCCAGCAGCCCCTGCCAGCTCAGACTGGTGAGCACTGCCACATCCCCACAGCTCTGCACAGGAGTGTGAGCTGAGATCCACAGTGCCTCAGGAACCAAACAAGGGCTGGACCTCCCCATAGGTTCTCTGGAGGCAAATCAGTTCCCAAGTTTTAGACCTTAGGTGAGTTTTAAGGTTTTAGCCGAGTTTTTTTGCCAATTTTGGTTACCACAGGAGTGGTAACTACCTGCTGCCTAGGAGTGGTAACTTACCTACTAGAGTAGTTAAGCTGCTGCTTTCACTTGTGATGCCAAAAAGCACAAAATCAATTAACTGCCTAGAGACAGCTTGGTCTTTAAGCAGCAAGGTGTTTATTCCCAGCGCTGGGAAGCGAGTCAGTTCACACCACACAAACTCACTTCTGAGTTTTCAGTAAGAATCAAGGTAATTTATCCAGTTGACATTCAAGATTACATCGTCTTAGCATACAGATTCATAGTTTTATCATTTAATTATCATATTCATAGGAGGTGGGGTTCAGGTGGGACTTGGGGCAGAGCCTTCCAGAATCTTCCCTTGGCACATTTTCAGGTGGTCGTTCTGCCCTTCAGCCTCACTCCAAGGGGCGTCTTCTCATCTTCCTTATGCTGAACCTTCAACTTTGCCCTGTTAGCTCACTCACTTGCTGAGTTGTACAAACTCCTTGGCTCATGGCCTTCTCAGATGCCCACCTTGTCTATATTTATGACCACTGGGTCCTAGGGTATAGTACTCCCAACTTCTATTCAAGGTTTTCGGTCTGGCAAACAGAACGAACTGCCCACCACATTGCACAGCCAGGCTGTAACTCTCTAACAAGACAATGAACTCTTTTTGGGCCTTGCTTTTGCTTCATTTGCCACAGACAAACTGTAGAAATCCCACATTTTTATTTGACCCCAGATGATGACTTTAGGAGAAAAGAGAGCAGGAAGGCTCTATGGCTTGACAGGTGTGGCACTCACTTGGGATACAGACAACCCAAGATGCTGTCCTTGCACTGAATTAAACACGACAGGAGGAGATTCAGTCTGAATTTTGTGCATCCTTGTCAGCCACACAGTGTGGCTCAACAGGTGTTTAATTCTTTCTGTAAAAGCAAAACTGTTGTAGTAGGTGAGTTTGAGAGCAGGGACCTGCACTCCATGGGCATTGGAAGGCAAGTTTGGCCTGAATATTCTCACCCTTAAAAACCAGACACAGGAGGATGCTTGACAAGCTGAGCTTCTGACTGACTGATCTCTTAGTAAGGTATCATTCATTCCCGCAGACATTAAATATGTTTTGTCAAGTACCTGGGGCAGAGTGTGCAGCACATTCCCTACAAAAAGCCTCAGACAAAAATAAAATTGCCCTCACTTCCAAATGTGCAGCCAGTTCCTCAGCATGTGTGCAGCTGCCCACACTTACCCAACCCTTCTCCCAGTTGCCTCCCACTTCTGCATTACCTGTAGAGTGGCTCCCAGTGACCCCAGGGACAGCCAGAGGTGGGTATCTTTGCCTTCCCCAAACCCCCTGGCCTGAGTCTCAGGCAATTGCTGAGGCAGGATCTCTCCTTCACCTGCCTATGGTACAGCTACAGAGCCTTTGAAATGCATGGGGTGGAGGCAGGACCAAGGGAATGCTTCAGCTTTATGGAAATGTTATTAAAAGCCTTTTCAGAAGTTGCTTCTGGGGTTAGAAAAAAATAAAGAGGAAGCAAATTTTGTTAACAAAACAAAGCCCCTTGAGACATATTTTATTTGCCAAGCAATGTACACAAAAACCTGATTAATTTAAAGTTACATTCATATATTTTAAACAGCCTTAAATTATTCATTTCCATTTCAAAAATATATCCAAGCACAGTTTCTTCAGCAATAAATTTTTAAGATGGTGGGACATTTTACATCACACTGTTCTCCAGAGAACTTCCTTGCATCTTGGGTTGTTCACTAAGCCAAGAACAGTGGGATAGAAAGGACTGTACAATAGGAAGGAAAACATTTCTGGATCTGGACTCAAGCTGGGCACAAACACTGGAAGTGGTTGAAGAGGAAGGAGGGAATTGGAGGCTGGCAGACACCTCAGGAAGGAGGGCCAGTGTGAAGTGCCACCCCACCTTTGCTGCCCCGGGCAGGCGCTGTCTGTGTGGAGGGCAGGGGCTCAGCACAACGTTTACTGGCAAAAGCAGAGGATCCAAATTCTCCTGCTCTGCTGCTGTGACCCCTGAATGAGCCTCCCAAAGCCAAACCTGGGGTCTGCTCTCCTCCCTGCCACCCTGCAGACCGAGGTCCTGTCCCTACTTCTGCCCTAAAACACTGTTCATATGATACCTCTGCTGAAAAGAACTTAAGCTGAAGCAACTCCCACAGAAAGATTTCCTGCTGTTTCTTGGACAAATCGAGCCACCCCTTCACAGGACATCTCTTACCGTTCCAAAATTGTCCAAAACAAGTGGTTTAATAGACCAGTGAGCTACAAGTTTGCACAGAATTTTTGATACAATGCTTTACTTTTCAAGCTGCAAAGTAAGTTTTACACACAGGTGATTTACAGAAAAGTCTTCACAGGCTGAGATTTAAGTCAGGAGATTCTGGCAATTTGTTCTCAAACATCTGGGACAATAAAAAGCATCTGACCTGCCTCCTGCCTCTCCCCCCACTCTGCAGAGTGAGCAGAAAGCAGAGTGAAGCACTGTCTGAACTGGGGCTGGATATGGAGAAGAGCTACAGAAACAGGAGCTTGTGAGCTTTGGACAATTAAAGCTCTACCCCGCCGTTCTTCAGTGAAGCTGAGGGGAGTTCTGCCTGAAATTGGTGCTGTGAAGCCAACAATGTGAGACTGCCATGAATATTTTAAAGGAAAGGAGTTGCAATACTCTAATGATCTTATGTAAATCTAGTCTAAGAATTTCATTGGTGGTTTTTTTGAATGGGTCATTAAGCAGGGGATAAAAGGTTGGAAAGCAGCCTGAAAAGGAGAACATTTTCAAAAGCTGAAATACGCCCCGAATTCTTCAGAGCCAGCCAATTAATCCAGCTTGGGGAAGCCAAAGGAGAGCACAGTGACAGAGCATCAAGTACAAGAGTAGCTATAGGCAGATGGTTCAGTCTGTCAGGAGACTGCAGCAAGTCACTAACGTGTAGTGAACACACTTAAATGCTGAATTTGAACCTTACATGCATTTAAAATTACCTGCAATTTAGCATTTCTCTCCTTATCATTAGTGCTAAACACAGAAGTTCTGCAAAACTTCAAGGTTAGGGCACAGTAAGAGGCGTGGTGGGGCTGCCGTGGTGAGAGTGCAGTGGCACCTGCCTCACCTAAAGCCCTCACCACTGCAGAGTCTCCTGCAGTACACTTGTTGGATTAGCTCTTCAAATCATCCTTGTTTGGTTGTGAAGCAGCACAAATCTTTCTTAAGGAGTTGCTTTTAAAAACAACAAACAAAATACACACAAAACCAAACAAACAAAACCCAAACCAACCAAACAAACCCCCACAAAACTGCCCTTGGCAGCTGAAGGACTTTTCATGCCTGATTTTCTTGGCCTTTATGTGAATGCATCCTTTTATTTGTAATGAGGGAAGAGAATGTTTATGAATATTTGTGGTGAAGAAGTGATTAGGATAAAGCTATATATGCACAGTGGGCAAACAGCTTTTCAGTTTGTGTGGCTGGCACATCTCACTCATTAAATCTCATCAGTTTTCTGTTGACTTTTCTCTTGAAGGTTTATTCCAGAAGCAGCACCAGGTCAGCAGCATCTACACCACATTAGCAATTGCTTCTATGTGTTTGGAATGTCACAATAAATAAATACTTACTCAGCACGTGCCCAGGGAAAGGGCTTTTCTCTGATGTAAGGTCTGATTTAGCTGTACTCAGACCCATAAATGCTGTCCAGCCCTACTCCTCTTGAGGACAGGTGTTCTAGTAGGTTCTCTCTCAGACTCGTGAGTTCCATAAGGTGGCTCTTTGTGACCAGTTTCAGCTTTGTTTGCCACCACTGTTTGTTCAGGGAGACAGAAGGCACTGGTAGCCAGGATACATTTGGAACATATTCCCACATAGTCCCACAGTACAATATTTTTCTCTAATTCCTCCTAAAAATGTTCTCTTCCTATCTGATCCTCGTGCCTGCAGCACAGTGGCCAAGTTCCTGACAGCCTGCAAGGTGCCACCTTCACCTCTGTGAGGTTAAAAGGAGCCATTGTCTTGGTTTGGTGGCGGGGAGCTGAGGTTCTGGGAGGTTGGCTGACCCCACCAAGGGACAGCAGACAGGGGGGACCACCACACACTCAGGCCACGTTTGGCTGGGCAAGCAGCAGTCACATAACCAAAGAGGCCCCAGAACAGAAGGTGGTGCACAGATTTAGGAGCCCTCCCTCTGTACTTCTCAGGCTTGGCAAATTTTGCACTGGAGCAGTCATCTGAAATACTTGGATCACTAGGGTGGATCAGCTATTACACATGCAAATACCTGAATTAGCTTCAGAGTGGTACAAGCCTTTGGAAGAATGATGCTATTAGAAATGCAAAATTATTTTTTTATGAGATAAAAACATCAAGTTTTCATGGGTTTGTCTTGAGGTAGTGCTGATGGCAGCAGCTCTGGGAAAAGACAAGTTTGGGTTTATGTGACAAGCAGATCTTCACAAATTACTCAGGCTGTTTTGTCAGAAAATGATGACCCACTGAAATTATTCATGCAATATACAGATAAGATCTGGGACCACTCCAGTGATTTAATAAGACAAGGACAATGCCAAGTACAAACAGAAGTAAAGTTTGGAAAAAACCATAGCAGTCAAGCCTCCTGCAAATAGCTAACCCAGATGATTAAACCAGGAATTCATTAAAATAAATATCATCCTTAGTAACCCGTTTAAAGACTTCACAGAGAATTCCAAAGGTGGCATTTTTGTGTGCTAGAGAAAGAATTGATATTCAAAGATGTGCTCATCGTAGATAGAAGCATTTAGACTGCTTTCAGTGAGAATTAAGATATTTGGACCACTCAGAAGGGCGAGTAAAGGAACTATTTCCATGACAGAATAACTGAAATACCTCAGAAGGATTTTACCTAAATCACTGGTTACAGGTCAGACACTTGGGAGTGTCTTTCTCTGTGCTTGTGGTTGAGGAACCCAAATTCCTCTGTTTTCCTCCCTGACAGCAGTTGTCTGCTTCGGCCTCTAACAGAATAGTCTCCCCTAAATGAGGCTCATAAAGTAGAATTACACTTCCCATCCATAGATCAAACAGTAAATTTGTAATGGGAGATGGCAGCTGAATGCAAAGTGACTTGGTGTAAAGGCATCTCATGTGCTTCCTACATAAGCACATGCCACACTCATTGCAGGGTCATAGTTTTTGCATGACATGAAGCATCAGAAGCTTTTCTTTCATTCTCATTAGGAATTAAGAAGTAGAAAATAATTCTCTGTGCTTTTGATGGGGGTGGAAACGGTTGCCTGTATTTAGATTTTACAATAATCTCCCTTTCACAACCCTTGAAATAGGTCAGAATGTGTATTGGGTATTTGTAAACTGGTCCATTAGTTCATTGCTTCTTCCTTCCCCCCCATACCAAGTTACACAGAGGAGGAACAGGAGCATGAAAATTCACCCAGGGCCAAGGTATTATTGATCATAATCATAACATTAGAGTGTCAACTCCTTACATTTACTGCGGCACTAAATGTTAATAAGAGTTAACTCTAAGATATTTGCATTATTATGGAAAGAAATTTGATATCATATTTCTGTGTAAATTCCACCTTTTCATCCTGTAAATATCAGTGCATGTTAAATATTTGAATTTTCACTGCGTTAAAGGTTGTAAAGTTCACTGGTAATTAGTGAAATCAGGTGCCAGATGACTCAATTCCCAGGAGAGCTGTATTATAGGAGTAACTATGGCAAAATTCCAAGGACTGAATCTGTGGTATAATTAGTATAAAACTCATCTTTTTAGCATAATATAATAATTATATGATTTGTTCTATGGACTACCTATAAAAAATTCAAAGAAACCTTAATTTGACCAAAATAAAGGTTAAATTATTTTATAATGCTGATGTTAATGTTTGATGGAGAATGCAAGTTATCTCAAGAAAAAGCCTGGCTAGATGGGTAGGTGTTACTGCAGCAAAAATGCAGAAATCAAAATTATTTAAGTCTAAGTGTTGTCTAATGTTCCTTAGTATTTACTCTAAGCCTCATTTTCCTCCCACCTGAATAATTTCTATTTCAGAGGTTTGATAATGAGCCCACTGTCAGGGAGAGGTGGAGCCTCAGAAAGGAGAGCACACATATCTGCAACCAAAGGAAAACAACTAAGCTGTACACAATGATTAGCAGCCATCAGCTTGAAATCTGATTTTAGATTCTTCCTTCTGGAAGGCCCGAAATTGTGATCTCACCCACATGAACAGCACTGAGGGATCACTGAGACAACATAGTTAAGACCTTGCATATAGGGAATGGTGTCTTTCTGGACATCATTGGATTCTAAAGGTTCATTCAAAGATCCCTAGTGCTTATCTCTTATTTAGGAAAAAAAAAAAGTCTCCAAAGATAATATTTTAATTAAAGCAGTGTAATTTCCCCGAATACACAATAGATGCCTCTCTCACAGTCTCTTGGCACTGCTCCATTCAGCCTGGCCTTAGGTGACAGTGGCTGCATAAGGAGCAATTTGGTGAGACTCAGGACTAATCAAAGCCTTGTTTCCTACAGATTTGTGTGTCGCTGTTGACTGAAGAACTGAGCTGCTTAGGCTGAAGCTTTTCTAGCAATTGGGGCATTCATTAAGTCTTTTTGCCTTGCAAGTTCTTGCACACTGCCAGGGCTTTCTTACCCAGGTGCCCATTTCCAAGGGTGTCATTATTGCTGAGATCCCTCCAGCTCCTCTTGCCCGACTCTGGCTGGTTCAACGGGTGAAAGAGGCAGGAAGACACACATGGGCACGGATACACTTGTATAAGTTTAAGGCCAAGTGCCAGGTCCTGCCCTTTGGCCACAACAACCCCATGGAGCACCACAGGCTGGGACAGAGGGGCTGGAGAGGGGACAGGAAGGGCCCTGGGGGTGCTGATGGACAGGAGGCTCAACACGAGCCAACAGTGTGCCCAGGTGGCCAAGAAGGCCAAGGGGGTCCTGGCCTGGATCAACAACAGCGTGGCCAGCAGGGCAGGGCAGGGATCCTTCCCCTGGACTCTGCCTTGGGGAGGCCACACCTCGAGTGTGTGTCCAGCACTGGCCACTCAGCTCAGGAGGGATGTTGAGGGGCTGGAGCGGGTCCAGAGAGGATCAACGAGGCTGGGGAAGGGACTGGAGCACAAGAGCTGTGGGGAGAGGCTGAGGGAGCTGGGGGGGTTCAGTGTGGAGAGGAGAAGGCTCAGAGGTGACCTCCTCACTCTGCACAACCCCCTGAAGGGAGGGTGTGCCCAGGTGGGGTTGGGCTCTGCTCCCAGGGAACAGCCACAGGACAAGGGGGCAGGGATGGAGCTCTGCCAGGGCAAACTTAGGGTGGATGTTAGAAAGAAATTCTTTGCAGAGAGAGTGACCAGGCATTGGAATGGCCTGCCCAGAGAGGGGGGGATTCACCACTACCAGAGGTTTTTAAACTGAGATTGGCCGTGGCACTCAGTGCCATGAGCTGGGAAAGGGGCTGGAGTTGGACCAAGGGTTGGACTCAATGATCTTGGAGGTCTTTTCCAACCTAATCGATTCTATGAGGAGTCTTTTTTCCACGTAAACCAACTTGTTTTTAAAAGAACTGTTTGGCCTGTGCAGGGAGATGGCAGAGGGTGTGCTGTCTGCCTTGGTGAGCACAAGTGCTGTGCAGCTGCTTGCTGTCACTGCTGTGACTGCAAATACAAAACCAACTCTCCCTTCTGCTCTACTCCCATCTTATTCAATGTCTTTCAACCTTGTGAGGGTTGTCCCTCATGGGGATCAACGTGCCACCCCTGAATCCCCTCGCTACAGAGTTCAGCCATTCCCCCCAAGTAGCCTCAAAGGGAGAGTTGTTGCAACTTCATGATAAACAGTGCACTGGTAAAGATTGTCTTCATCATTTTGTATTGCTGGGACCCATTCTTCTAACCTTCCCCAGCAGAAGGTCACATGCTGGGATGGTAAATAAGCACCCAATCTCAGTGACACTGCAACAGGCACATTCTCAGTGTACCACACAGGTGTTTTCCCTGGCAAAGGAAATTGGCTGTGTGAGGCCGATTAGTGCTTACAACAAACTACCCAGTGCTGGGTCTGGCAAGGGCTGCAGTTTCTATGACAGAGTTTCACAAAATGTTGATAGAATAAGAATATGGTCAGCTGGAAGAGACCCATCAAGATCATCCAGTTCAACCCCTGGCCCTGCACAGACACTCCAACAATCCCACCCGGTCCCTCAGAGCATCATCCAAATGCTCTTGGAGCTCTGCCAGCCTTGGGGCTGTGCCCACTGCCCTGGGGAGCCTGGTCAGTGCCCACCACCCTCTGGGGGAAGAGCCTTTTGCTGAGATCCCCCCTGCCCCTGCCCTGACACAGCTCCAGCCATTCCCTGGGGCTGTCCCTGGTCCCACAGAGCAGAGATCAGTGCCTGCCCCTCCTCTGCACCTCCCCAGGGAGTTGTCCCTGCAATGAGGTGTCCCCTCAGTCTCCTCTTGTCCAGCTGAACACCCCAAGTGCCCTCAGTGTCCTCACACCTTCCCCTCCAGGCCCTTCCCCATCCCCATGTCCCTCCTTTGGACACTCTGCAATGGCTCAATCTCTCCCTTCCATGGTGTCCCCCCAGAGTGCCCCAGCACTGCAGGTGAGGCTGTCCCAGTGCAGAGCAGAGTGGGACAATCCCCTCCCTGCCCTGATGCCCCCAGGACAGGGATGTCCCTCCTGGCTCCAGGCACTGCTGACTCGTGCCCAACTGGCCCCTGACCAGCACCTCCAGGACCCTTTCCTGGCACTGCTCTCCACCCTCTCATTCCCAGTCTGTCCACACTGGGATGTGTGGCAGGCTTGGCCCATCCCAGGAGCAGAACCCTTGTTGAACTTCCTATGGTTGGTGGTTGCCCATCTCCCTAATTTGTCAAGGTCTCTCTCCAGAGCCTCCTTTGCCTTTGAGGGACTCAACAGCTCCTGCCGATTTCTTACCTTCTGACTCTTTGGATTTGGTGCTTCTGTGCACCTGGGAGATGCTGTTTAAAAAGTGAGCAGCACTGATGGACCCCAGCACCTGCAAAAGCATTTTTTCAGGGGACTTTACTCACTAATTCCCTGAAGTCTGCTCTATTTCATAGAATGTGGTATCTAAACTGCTATCTATTTGTTTGATAATTTAGTATCTTTTTGGATTTTTTTTTTCCTGAAAAAGGTTCACCACTTCAAATGAAGGATGCTGTGCTTTTAATAAATGTCAGGTTTGAACATCTCAGCTCCAGTCCTTTGGTGGAAAGCATTTGGCAGTGCAGGGCACGTCACATTGAATAAAGCTGTAGCAGCCTAGTAGAGGAAGAGAGCTCCCTTCCTGTTCTCCTGCTTCAATGCTATCTCTTGGATTACAGATTGGATGTTCATTTGCCTTGGCTTATGTCAGGGAGTGCTAGCCTAGACTTTGAGAAAGACTTCCATTCCCTCAAAGTTTTATATTTAAGGCTGAAATCTTGAAAATCTAGATAAATTGGTGGAGAAAGATATCAACTAGCCAGTGTTTCCTCCTCACATTCAGGTATTTTCCAAACTCTGCAGCACTTCAGCTGAGTCTCACAGTAAAATTCTCTCATCCTCCTCCCAGGGAAGGTTTGTGTAAATCTTAATTATTGCATCACAGTTTCAATATTTACTGACATGCTGTAAATCCATTGTGTACAGAGGAGACTAGGATCCAATAATACAGAGGCATTGTTTAATTATGTGTTTATTAGAGCAGTAAAACTAATAATCCCCAGTAAAATCTTTGAAAATTATCCAATCATGATAGAGTAATCACTCTCCTTTCAGCTCAGAATGAAAGGCATTGCTGTATCACGAAGCAGGCACAGCGACACGGCCTCCCAGCCAACTCACACTGCCAGCCTTTACAAACATGCATTAGAAAAGCAACAGAAGAATTCAGGTTTTGGTATCATTTATCTCATTTCAATGTGTCTCACTCACTGAGAATGGATTCTAGAAGTGCATTCTATACACACAACTCTGATCCAAAGCCAGCAACGGGCAGGGGTCTTCTCTTTGTATGAGCCATCTGTGAATGAGGCCAGTCCTGACAAACTCTCCCTGGGGTTTCAGCAGGGGGAATTCAGCAGGGGGAATTCAGCAGGGTTCCAACAAGGGGTTTTTTGATGTGTACGGGACACATCCCTGCTCATTCAGGTACCATAAGGGCACTTTTCTTTTCACAGGTTTCCTGTGCACATGTCCTCACAGTGTACCATAATGCACGAAGGAATGCAAGCTGATCATGTAACAGAGAAAGTGCCTATTTATCACCACCTTTCCCTAGAAATTCATTCCAGTGGGCAGGAGAGCACTTACTCCAGTGTTCATGTGCTTTTCCATGTGGAGACAAAGCATCAATGTCTCTTTATCCTCTTGGGAGTTAAGAACCTGTTCTTCAGCTTGTGGGCTGTGGCTGTTGCTAAGACAACTGCTGAGCAGCCCTGTACAATGGCCATGATCATGCACCACAAGCTGTAATTTACCCACGGGTTCCTCATTTATTAGAGCAGAGAAACAGCAGGATGGTGGCTGCACCACGTCCAACATCCTAAGAGTGGGATGAGCATGGTATGAGTGGCTGTCACCACCTGCTCTGGGTCTAAACTGATGCTGCATTTGAAACCCAGTACTTGGTAAATGCTTTGTCAAAGGAAAGTGGAACCTCTGAGCCTGGGAAAGGAAATGAAGGGTAACTCTACCACTTTGTAATTGCCTCAAATAAAACACAGCTGTCCACACTCTAGACTTTGGAAGGACTTACTCAATTTTGGTGCATAACTGTAAAAAGATTTAAGTGTAAGAGATCTTTAGGGATTGGGGCACAAGCTGGGGCTTCGCATTTGGTGGCTCCATTGCCTGGCAAGGAATAGGGCAGAAATGAGGATTCTCACGCAGAGCCCCAGTACCTCCTGCAGTGTGATTTAGCACTTGGGAGGGGCAGCTAACAACAAATCTGCTTCACTGTATATGGGGGGTCTGCACCACGAAGTTCACTTTCTGAGGACACCTTCAGGGCCAGTCACCAACATTACAGTGTCCAACCTTGTCAAGAGGAGCAGTCCTACAGCAAAGCCTGCCCTACTGCTAGCAACCTTCTGCAGGGCAGAGTCCATTTGGCCAGGGTAGCCTCACCTTCCTGCACTGGCTAGGATATAAAATTATTTAGGGGGTATTTCTAAAGCCTGGGTGTTATAATCCTATGACCATGCAAAACTGAATAAGTCACTTACTAAGTAAGATTAGAAATGGGGAGGGAGGTATGTGCTGAGCAGTCACCTGAAGGCAAGACTGGAAGACACGATGGGCCTGAAGCTGGAGAGAAAGACAGTGCAAGAGGCTAACCAGGCAAGGGAAGGAAAAGAGCACCTGAACACACCCAGGTTACTGGAAGAACTATTAGGGCAGCAGCAACTGTCATCTGAATTCAGTAAAGCACCTTGATATTTCTGAATTTCAGTTTTAAAATCTTCACAGCACTCGCCATGCACAATGGTGTGGTGTCATCCCTGCAAGGACACTGAGACATCACAAAAAGCTGCTGCTTGTCTTGTTTTGTATATCCAGTCTTCCCAGACATGCACCTTGTGTTCAGAGGCTTGTCAGTACCGAGCACTCGTGTCTGCATTACTGCTGATAACAAGCATTAGTGAGGAGAGAATTGAAACACAACTATAGAAGGTAACTATAAAATGCATGTCAAATACTCATTTTCTTGTAATCCAGTACTTCCATTTCTCTCAGAGTCCCACACATCACCAAGACATTTGTAACTGCAGGTTCCCACTCACATTTTCTCATGGGCAACAAAACCAAGCCAGCCACGTTACTGAACAATGGTTCACACTCTACAGTATATAGGTCTTTAAAACTGTTCTTCTGCCTCCTTGTTTTGTCATGGATTTATTCTGTGCATAACCATTTTAGTTTGCTGCAATAAAAACCATTCTCCTTAAGGCACATTCTATAATGAACAAATAAAAAAATGTTATTTTATTCAGAATGTGTTATGAACAGCTTAGTATCAATTTTAAGGAAGTATGACCAGCTTCCTAATGGCTTCTTATTTCAGTTGTTTCTAGCTGCAACTAAGCCAGAAAAATGCTTTTAAATCATTCCTATTAAAACATTTGAGAGGTTTTTAGCAATGCTTAGTTGTGCCATCAGTAAAACATTTTAAATAACACATCTAAAAATAGAACAGTTTCTAGAGATCATACAGGAAACATGCCATAAGGGAAATACGCTTATGATAAAAGAGAGATCCTATACATATTCTTAGCTTCATAAAGCCACTTGAGAATCCCAGTTTAGAGACAGGAAAGTTATTACCTTGATCCTTATTTATGTTGCCTTAAAGTCAAACTGCCTCCAAGATGCTGATGTTTGAATGCTCCAGTTATGTCCTAAAGGCTCAGCACTTTGGGAAAGCTTCTGTCTTGATGAACCCCCATTTCAGATTTAGGTTTTGAGTGTTATTTTTCCACACTTGGAGTTGCAGTGGAATCCAGCAACTCAAGCAACTAGCCCAGATTTTCCTGCAGCAATTCACATCTCCCAGGCTTCAACACATACTTTGATCAATCCGTGCATTCCCTGATTTCAGCCTCATAGTGGAGTTCTCCAGATTCCACTGATCCTGGTGGGACTGCTGAGCATGAAGCAAATGCCAGAGGAGCAGATGAGGGGCACAGCTGCATCCCACTGGAAGCCTTCCTCCTGGGGTTCCTTCCTGCATTACTTGCCTTTTCCCCAAGAAACACCCAGTAGCATAAACTGGTTTATATTAGAGCAATATCACAGAATATCACAGAATATTGTGAGCTGTAAGGGACCCACAAGGATCTTTGAGTCCAGCTCTTAAGCAGATGGCACATGCAGAAGTTGAATGCATTACTCAATACTGAATTAATCCTATTTTGACTCCTTTGGTTACAGTCAGTTAAAATTTTTGGTTTAAAAATATTTCAGTTACAATCAGCTCTTAAATCAATCCAGATGTGCAAAATCAAGGAATGGTTCCTTTGGTCTCTGTTTGCTTGTCAGACAGGGGTGGTACACAGCCTTTCATTTACTCACTCTTACATTTTCCTGTCATAGCCGAGCAACTTCTACAGAAGAGACAGACAGATCTGTTGGTCTCCACAGATTTTGTGGTTCTTGTTTTTCATACTATGAGAGAACCAAGTTCAAGAGAGAAATTATATTTTTAGGTAGAGTGGGTGTTTGACAGTATTTGAACTGTTCTGGTCTAGTCAGCTGGAAATACCTACTTTAGTAATGACTATTAGTAAATCAAGATGCAAGGATATCCCCAGGATTTGTGTTCCTCACATTCCCTCAACAGCTTGTAGGGTGACACAGCATGATATTCAAGTATACCACACATTGTCCTGAAGGTTTCAAACCACAACCATCACAACAGACCTTGCAACTGCTCAAGAGCATGGTCAAGCTCTCCTTGAAATGCAACAGAAAAGTGAGACCACATCAAGCACAATTAGTAGGCCCTTAATTTTCCTCATAACATAGTCCTGTAAATAAGCAATAATCAGTTCCAGGTCCATCATCATTCCAAAGAATCAATTATTGCCACTACTATAAAAGGAACATGAGAATGTGTGTGTGTCCCCTAACTGCAGGAGCTGTTCTTAGGAAGAATGGCTGCTTCCTCTGCTTCCTGGCTGAACAGCTGATGGGGATAAATTTTGGCATGGATAGTATTAATGACAGTCATTTCTGTAAAAAGCAAAAGCCCAGTCTTCTCCTCACTTATCTTTTGAGATTATGGCAGAGATTGCTGTCTTTTTCTGGGAGGATGAACAAAATAATGTCTCTGAATTCACTTAGATGTGTGAATTCAACTTCTTATACATGACTCTATTTGTAATTTCCAGCACAGTATATCATTTCTGCTTATCAACAACTGGATTTCCCTTCTAATGTATTACATTGAAAATTCCATTGAAGAGTGTGATACACAATTCAGTGTGACAAAACATGATGATATTCCATTAAATCCTTACAAGCACCTTGTCTGTGATTAAAAAAGTACAAACTATTATGCTGGTGTATCCTGACTTCCATCATCTTCTACTCAGTCAGAAAGTAAAGAGTTAATTCCAGTAGAGAAGAGTGAGGCCCTCTAATTTCATTCCTTATTTATTGACTCGTTTCTTTTAAGTCAGTTTAAAGAGGGAGTGTTTTGTTGTGGGAATTGAATCACAGGTTCTCCTTGGAAAGGAACCCCTGTCAATCTTATACATATGAAAGGGGTTATGAAAATTCATATCTGCTTGGATCCCTCTAGGGTGATATTTATCTCTGTTGGGTCACCTGCAAAAGTCCTCAATTCAAAAGTAAAAAAATGTTATAAATGTCAGTAAAGGCTGGACCAGGCATGGTTAGAAATAAAAGAGATGAAATGGAGTAGACATCCCCCAAAAGTGCAAGATTTCTTTTCATGTTTATACAGGTAAAAACTAGGTGTATGCAAGTTTGTATTTGGAGGGATGTATGTTTAAGTAGTAAGTCAATAAAAGTTCAAGGAGGGGAGAGGGAGCAGTGAATTACTCAAAAGACTAGAAGACCAGAGACAACAACAACTGAAAGATCTGTTGGGCTGCAGTTTTGACTGATGGAAACATTGACATTTTTCAGAGGAGAAAAAAAATCAACAACAACAACAAAGCAGATTTCAGAAAGGGAATTGAGCTTTTAAACTTATCCAAAACAACAAGAGATTTTCATTTCTCTGGAGAGTGAAATCAGATGGTACCAAAAGCAGGCTTGTTCATTAGGTGGGGTTGAGGTTCTCCATTCTCTCTGCGGCTTCCCATCTCCTGTGCCCAGCTGACTTCAGCCCTTCCTCAGCCTGCTGAGAAAACAGGTCCCTGACAACAGCAAGAGAAGGGAAAGAAATAAAAGAATTCAGAGACAAGAGAAATTGGACATAAATATTACCCAAGTAAAAAGGTTTTAGTGGGGTTTTTTTGAATTTGGTGTAACATTGGTCAAGACAATGTTCAGTTACCACATTGACAGGCCATGGCCACAAGCAAAGGTGTGTCAAAAGAGAAGGATAGAGAGATTAGAATTGCTAAGAGAGAGTTCAGGCAACTATCAGCCACCAAGGAAAGTTCATCTCCCAAGACTAAAGCTCAAACTTCCAAAGGCATGCAGATTTCCAAAACTAGGCATCTATATTTGTTTCAGTCTCCTGTGAAAATAAAAAAAAAAAAAAACTGTTTACTGACAGAGATAATTCTTTAAATGTAGGTAAGTCAATTATTCGTGGCATTTTAAAACAAGACAACACTGGGGTTTCCTCCACTGGTAACATGGGTGCACCTTGGTAGAAAAAGGAAAGAATGAGTTACTATGAAGGTCTTTTTCTTAGACCTTCTCTTTTAAACATCTGTCTGTGGTAAAACCATCACTAACAGAAAGAGTTTGTTCTATGTCTGAAATGTCCCAAATAAAAACACAGTAGTTAAATTGCAAATCCCTGAACACAGTGAAATGTTTTCACAGTTCTGTGAATTACCCCACTAAGGGAGGACGTAGCACAAAACTGGCCTAAATAGCTATTCAATAACTGCCACCAGTGAACCTTCAAAGGAACTAATTTTTAAAATGTCTTGATTAAAAACAAATATAAAATATTCCTCCAGAGCAGTTGTAGGATTCTTTATGTCTGACATGCCTTCACTAATGAGGAGAAATACCAGAGTTAATTTTCATGAACGTTCTTGTCATCTAATGTTATTAAAGTGGACTGGCTTTCAAGGGGCTCATAAGCAATTTATTGACAGTGAATTAAAAGGTTCATGCACTGAATTATAAGTAGTATGAAGTTTTGGAACACAGGCACAGAGATCATTTCTGGCTCCCTTAATTATTTGCCATGCAAAATATGCAGCTTGTGTTATTTATTTGTATGTTACTAAGGTTTACTTGAAAGAATATTGATTCCCATGTTATAAAGGAAATGGCAGCCAAGCTACAAGAATTTGGTATGTTGTAAGAAGGACATCTGCATTTGAGTCTGGTGCTTTAGGAACCCTTACAAATCTATGCTTAAAACATTAAAAAAGGTTACTTCTTCCAGTTAGCAAACCACAAATTATCAGGTATTTGTTTAAATAAAGGACAACGTTTCAGTTAGTTTTTTAATATTTATTATCAGTGTCCAACTTCTCTGCCTTGGGATCTGCCCCCCTCAGACTTTGCATTTCATCCAAGCCAGGCTGGGAATGCTACATAAACCAGGACAGTTTGGCACAAAATTGCTTTTTGCTATTAAAGCTCTGTGCAGCTGCAAGAGCATGAAACCATCATAATATACATATAGCTTTATAATTTTTAAAGTGTTTTAAAAACAGCTATTTGTCCTCAGCTATGTATTGGCATGTCATCCTGCTCTCCTTTTGCATATACTTTGGTGACTTTTTTTTGTGATGAATTCTGTGCCCTTGATTAGTATTTTAATTTTTTTTCTCTGTCCTACTCTTCTTTATTCAACACCCACCACCTCCTCCTCCAAAAAAAAAAATCAAACAAAAAAACCCTAAAACAAACAAAAAACCTAAAAACCTAAAAAAAACCACAACAAACAAAACCAAACAAACTAACAAAAAAAAAAAAAAAAAAACAAAAAAAAAAACAAAACAAAAAAAAAAAAAAAAAAAAAAAAAAAAAAAAAACAGGAAAAAAAAAAGTTGTGGTGTGTTATTTCTTTAAAGTGGGGAGGGGAACCAATCTGAGTGGAATTCTATGAGGTTTTCAATTTGGGGCTTTTTTCTTTTCCCCAACAGGATCCGATATTAATCTTTCCTACCTTGATGTAGTCACTTTAACTTAAGACCTATAAGCAAAGTGGTTGCCTTGAAACAACACATATGGGCC
Source organism: Formicarius rufipectus (assembly GCA_013399695.1). Lineage (NCBI taxonomy): Eukaryota > Metazoa > Chordata > Aves > Passeriformes > Formicariidae > Formicarius > Formicarius rufipectus. Next base: position 411,547 of record VXAU01005005.1, on the reverse strand, counting down.
ATTTTAAACAAAAATTGGCACATTCAGCAGACACATCTCACTGAAATGAAAAAATCTCTGAAAAGCACTAGTTATGGAAGGAGCAATTTGGGACAGCAGGAGTGCAGTGAAGGTACCTGTAAATAGGGGGAAGCTGTAGCATGTTCATTTAGTAAAGTCCTGTATCCCACTGCTCCTGGGGGGACAAATTCAGACCCCAAAGGAGAGCCCTCCATGCAAGCCACTTTCAGAAATGAAAACAGTGGTTTCCAAAGATGATTAAAAAGCAAAGCTGGTTTTTAGCACTAAATAGCTGGATTTGGTGTTAAAGGTCTTACACTGCAGTGCAAAGGATCCAAACAGCAACACTTCCCAGCATCCAAACTGCAGCACTGTCATGCAAGCATCTGCTTCTATAAACATCTGTTGACCTGTTGGAGCAGGTCCAGAGGAGGCCACCGAGGTGATCAGGGGGATGGAGAACCTCAGGAAAGGCTGGGAGAACTGGCATTGCTCAGCCTGGAGAGGAGAAGCTTTGGGGTGACCTCATGGTGGCCTTCCAGGACCTGAAGGGAACCTGCACGGAGGATGGAGGGAGACCATTGACAAGGGCCTGGAGGGACAGGGCAGGGGGAATGGCTTCACTCTGACAGAGAGTGGGGTTAGATGGGATATTGGGAAGGAATCCTTCCCTGGGGGGGTGCCCAGAGAAGCTGTGGCTGCCCCATCCCTGGAAGTGTCCAAGACCAGGTTGGACAGGGCTTGGAGCACCCTGGGCTGGTGGAAGGTGCTCTTACCCATGGCTGGGGGTGGAATTGGAGGAGCTTTAAGGTCCTTTCCATCCCAGGCCATTATGTGAATCAGTGATTCGATGATCTGAGGGTGCTGGTTTTGTGAAGATCGTGTTGAGGAGAGCTGTAACCAGATGATGATTAAATCATTTCTGATGGCTTGATAAACAACAAAAGTGGTGCAGGAGAGACACTGAGAACTGATGAAATAAAAGGGTGTCAGATGCAGCACTGAGGGCATGGAGAATAAGGAGTTTAAGCATTTAGCTAAGCATTTTAACTCTCCACACACACCCTTCTCTATCTAAACAGTCTGCAGGGTGACTGCCCACAATTTAGCCTAAAGTGCAACCTCAAAGCAAATTGTCTCACAGTGCACTAAAAAAAAAAAATAAAAATAATGGAAATTACCTTCTTCCCTGCTCTAGAAGTGATAAAATTTATCCCTAATATGAATCATATGACTGATTCCAAGTCTCCCAGCCAAACATTTCTACTGATAGGATATGGATAAATGTTCCTATTTAAGGAATGATTTTATAACCTCTTATCAAAATTACAATTATATTTTTTTTTAAAGCAAACAAACAGCACTTTGAAAGAGAGATTATTTTGTACCAAGCTCTATGCTTTGCTGTGGTGTAAGAAACCAAGCAGTGAGAGTTCTGGGAATGTCAGCTGGTGAAGCATCAGCTTCCTGGGAGTGATAGCTGGGCACAGCCAAGTGGTGCTCCTTGGGCAAATTCCTGTGCTTCCCCTGCATTACAGCCCTGCTGAACACACACCTGAATGGGTGTCTGTCCTGGGTTTAGTGTCCAGGACTATGGGAAGGGAGGGAAAAGCTTCCCTGATACCACAGAAAACACAAGAAACTGTAACCCAGAGAGGGAAGTCTCAGCCATCACCAGCCCTACTTTTCTCCAGTTTTACTGCAAGCCAGAACTGGAATGGTTCGAGTCAGATCAGCAGAGCCCCAGGAGGGACAAACCATGGAGCCACTGGGCTCACCTGAAAACAAACCCCTGTTTGTATGCTCCATTTACCAAGTCAAATGTGATTTAGACTCCAAGCATATGAGGTTTTCCAATGCTTCTTGGATGTCTCATTCTTCTTCTTGCTAGAGGAAGGTGAGAGAGCAGAGAGAGCAGGTCCTGGGGCTGTGGGTTCATCTGTGCTGGCTGTGCATGGACATGGAGCACCTGGGAATTTACAGCCTAAAGCAACAAGTAGATCAACAATGTGTCCAAGGAACTGAGTTTGCCCTCGTTCTCTATAGGGGAACTGAGCCACAGGAAAATGAACCAACTTGTTCCTTCCACCAAGGAGAGGGCTCAGCTTCTCAGAGCTGTGAAAAGAAACCAAATCTACTGAATCCTTCCCTGCAGACTTTATCTGCAGAAGTTTCTTTCCAAATCCCTTGGATTGTGAAGGTGTTTTTCCCTAAATTTCTAGTTTGCACTAGAGAATTTCCAACCCATGAGATGCCTCAATTCAACCCAAAGTTTTAACCTGAAGAAGTGAAGTATTCCCTAGGGTATGACCCAGAGCACCAGCAGTGCCAACACCTCCCTCCCAGGGCACTCCAGACAACCATGGACACTTCACAGTGTGGGATGACTTTGAAAGGCCACAAGGAATATGAAAATAACCTTTGGGGCTGGATTTTGGAAGCCAGAAAAACCTGTACAAAAGCTCTTACTGTCCTAAGCAGGAGATGCCTCTGAACTGTGCCCAAGTGTCTGGCCCTACTGCCCCAGGCACAAGTGCCAGTGCTGTCCCTCCACCCACACAGCTCAGGGAAGGATTCCACCCCAACGGCAGCTCCTGAGCCTGGGCAGAAAATCAAAGCCAGGAGAGGAAACAAACAGGAATGTATTTCCCATGCTGACAGTGCCAATTTATGTAAGGGAAATCTGAAGGCTCACAACTGGGGCGGTGGGGTTAAGAAGTTTTAAAAATGTGAGTATTTTCCGCTGCACTCCCAGAAGCTGAGCTGATTCTGAAAGCACTCACGTTTACCTTCTGTAGTATTTCCATAATAATTTTCCTTCTTTCCCAAGATGCTGCATGGTCAGACACAGGCCAAGTTTTGAAATTCAATCTGAAAAATGCTTGGATCTGCACTAGTTATGTTTACAAGGAAAAATCTTAAACCTGCCAGGATTGGTAACACTGCAGGATGGCAAAATGAAATAAAACAAATGGCTATATACTTGACACCCCCAAAAAATCATGTTCTACAGCAAAGAAAACTGAAGCCACAGGAGAGACTTCTGCTACCTTTTGTGGGGCTTAATGCCAGCTTTTGTACATCTGCAGCATTTGGTGCCAAGTTATGGATGGCATGGAAATCATTAGCCAGTGTAGTCATTTTGTTGGCTGCATTTTATGTTTTACTTTAATTTTAACACTGTCTCTAGATTACATTTCCCATTTAGAAGCAATGTATTCTTACCTTTCCTTCACAGTTCATTCCAAAGAACATTCATCAAATTTTTCTATTACTGGCACTGATTTTACCAGTTCAGGTTGTTTTAGGAAAGACTTGGTTTTAATTTCAAGGCAAATGCAAATTCGGACAGGTATTAGACTACAGCAAACTCAAAAGCTTTCACAATGGTCATGAAAGGTGCCAGGTAGATAAAACTGGGAACTGATATTTTGTGTTTATCTGCATCAAAGAGGCAGCTGAGAAAGCAAATTTCAGCATCTCCTTAATGCCATCAAGCAGCTGCCATTCAAACCAGAGGCGAGGGAAGGTGAGCAGCTTAAGCCTCTTCTGCTCTCTCCAAACTGCATCCCCCGCGCAACGACTGTGCTTTGTTTGCAAACCAAAAAATCATTTCAATTTAGACTTCCATCCCCCAGCATTATTTTAAATCAGTGCCCATTTAGAAACACTTTGAGAGGCAGTGACACAGTAGCTGGGATCTGCATCTCTCAGAATTACCTGCAGAATGAGATGATCTTCGCTTGGGCATATGCAGCCAATTTTGGATGCCACGTCTCTTTCTATTATGGCATTGAACACAAATTACATCAGAGGCATTACAAGTTTGATTTGGGGAGCAATTAATTTACACAATCCGTGTTGCTGGGTTTTTATCTAAATGAAAATTGCACAAATACACTCTCACATGGAAGAGGGAACCTGATGTGTATTATCTGACCAGTGGCTGTGAGGGCATTTGAGGCTCCACCAGGTACCCTCAGCAGATGGCAAGTCACTGACAGCTTTAGATGTTCTAAATTAAATGAATCAAGATACCACTTGTTCCAAGTGAGTGGGTGTTTAATCACATTTACCCTTTGTATTGTTGAGAGATAATGTTGATTTTGGTAATAAAAAACCCAAGAATTGTGCAGAGGATGGAAATGTGCTTTAAATTCAGAACAAAAGGTCGAATTTCCACTCATAATCAACTCTTCCGTTCTCCTATCAAACCACATTTGAAAACCTTTTTGAAGGTAGAAAAATCTGGCAGTTTCCACGGTGAAAGTAAATAAGACTGGGTGCAACTGATCCTTTCTGTTCCTCAGAAACACAGCACAGATTATCCTCTCTGATCTCAAACCTGCAGACATACCAATCCCTGCGTGAAAATTCCCATGAAAACGTGAATCACTGCCATGTTCAATTGCCACATGAAAAGTCATGGCACTAATTTGTACACATCTATTCCATTACTCTCATATTAATTACACATCTTTGAACATTTATCTTTCTTATTTTAGCTGCATTACAAGCCTTCGTGTGTGGAATAAGAACCCGAAGTCTGAATAAGCACTTATGAGGTTTCAATAAATCCAAAATGAAAAATACATGATTTCCTTTTCCATGTGTCTTCACATCCATGGGGAAATGAAGGTATTTTTGTAGAAGCCTTTGACCTGATTCAGGGCTTTGAACAGTCACCAGAGGAACCTGTTGCATGATCAATAGCATCAATTAGTGATAAATTAGGAGCACGTCAGGCTACTTGCTGCTACTCAGAATTCTCTTAATGGGCTTTCTTCAAGGAGAGCAATTCTGTTTCATGATACAAACTGACAATGGCTGCTCCTCCAGAAGGACAGCAATATCAAATATTCTGCTTAATGGTGAGGTTTGGATGGTATTGAGAAGGAAAGGGGTGTTTTACCAGGTGTTGATTAGGTGTGAAATGTTCATCTCTTGTGTTTTATCAAATAAGCTAAAAAGAGTAAAAAATACAGGACAAAATGATTAAATGCAGTGAATATATGCATTGATATGGTATTTTGCCTCTTTAGACTTATCATCTGCCCATGATTTCTTCCTACCACATGCAAACATGCTGCATTCAAAGCTCTGCAGAATAAATTACTTTTCCTTTAAGGGAGATAATGGGATACACTGTGATGTGCCAATTAGGAGAATTTTCACATCCTAATTTTATGCTGTCTAATTAAGGCTCAATTATGGCTCTAGGAGGTTGACCTAGACTTGGATTGAAAAGCAAAGGATTTGAACCACCAGGGCTGGAGACACTTGGCCTGCTGGGTCATAAGCAGCCTGAACATCTCCCCAGCAGCCTGAACATCTCCCCTGCTGTGCTGCCTCTGGGGCAGATGTGGTTCAGATGCACAGCACATCTCCTGGGACAGTCCTGCCACACTCCCTCACAGTCCTCTCTGAACCTCCTGGAGTAAAACCCTCTAAGAGGGGGTCTAGAGGGAGGTGAAATAACCTCTTACACAGTCCAAGCACCTGGGGGGGTACAAAAGCTCTGACTTTCCCAATGGTATTTTCTAGAAACTTTGTGGTGAGAGACCACAAACAAATGAAACATACTCAGGATAAAGTGAAAACCCAAGTAAAGCAGTTTGCTGTCACTGCAGTGTAATGGCCTTAACACTTTGTTCATTGCTGGAAAACTGCCCAAAAGAATATCTGCTTTGGGTAAATAATAGTAACAGGTATTTGTTAAATGTCTATATTGGAGACAAGGACAGACACTGGTAAACCTGCCAAGGACTCCACTGGTTTGGAAATGTGTCCCAGGGCACCAGGTAACTGCAGCCACCAATGCCCTTGGCAGCAGCAGTAGGCTGATGTTTTCACAAGGATGAACTGCTCTTGAACAAACTCTCTGATGTATTAAGGCACAAGCAGGCACTGATTCAAAGTCATATGTGCTATGACTTCAGCTCCAAACTACTGGACAGAGCTTAAGTCAGTCCAGCAGTTCACTTACCTGGGAAGCATCATTTCCTCGGATGGTAAGATTGACAAAGAGATTGACAACAGGTTAGCAAAGGCATACAGAGCTTTTGGAAAACTCCATAAAAGAGTCTGGCACAATAAACACCTGAAGAAAAGTACAAAGATCAGTGTCTACAGAGCCATTGTACTGTCTGCTCTTCTCTATGGGTCTGAATCTCGGGTCATCTACCGCCACCACCTGCGACTCCTCAAACGCTTCCACCAGCGCTGCCTCTGTACAATCCTAAACATCCACTGGTCTGACTGTGTGACTGATGTGTCCGTTCTGGAACAGGCAGAGGTCACACATGTGACTGATGTGTCTGTCCTTGAACAGGCAGAGGTCACCAGTATCGAGGCCATGCTGCTGANCAGAATCAGTCTGGAGGGGAAAAGATGCCACAGAAAGAACCGTGCTGTGACAGTGCCACCTGTGAAGACTTTCTGCTGTGCCTATTGCAACCGGACTTGCCTCTTTCTCATCGGCCTTATCAGCCATAGGAGCTTGCAGCAAGTGTGGGTAAAACCCTCCCAAATCTTCGTTCACGAAGTCTAGGCATGATGATGACTGGGCAGAGTTTTGGGGGCCAGCAGAGAATGTCACTGCCCACACTTTTGAGTTCTCTTTGGGGCAACCCTGGATGTCACTGCACATACATTGAGTGCACAGAGATACACACACACACACACACACTCACACACACACACACACACACACACACACACACACACACATACACACTCACACACAAACACAAGCTTTTGCCACATCTCTGGTGTTCTAGAGCCACAGGACAGAGCACCCACACCCACAGGGCTCTTAACCTTCCCAGCATCAGCAAATGCATTTACTCATCTCTGTGGTGCCAAGGAGAGCCCTCAGGGATGAGAGCACTTCTTTCCCCAGCTCTCTCCTGGCCCACAGCTCTCCGTGTGCAGCTGCCACAGGAGTCATCATTACTGAATGTCTGAGCAACCTCCTGCTCCCACAAAACTCATTACCTCCTCTGGACAAGCATTTCAGCAAAGAGCTGAAAACACTATAGGACCAGAAAAAGAAAAATGGGAGTTGGTAGGATTGCAAAGATTAGATGGGTTTGTTAGACTGGGAACAAAATCAGGTTTTCTGTTAGGAAAGGGAGAATGAAGAGGCACATTTCCAGCCTTAATTTTAACCCCTTCTGGAAAGGCTGTAATGGGTTTGGAGGAAAATGCTCCCTCAGTGAGTTTTCTACAACCTCAGTTGAAATTCCACCAGGTAAACTGGAAGCATCCTAAAGAGTTCTCACACATTAATTTTTGTTATAAATAAATAATATTATTAAGTAGGAGGAAAATGCAAACTTAAACATCTGTGTTTACAGTGCACGTACCAGAATTCGTGGGCAGAAATGGGGATGCTGTCAAAGCACTGCAACACAGATGCAATTGTCTTGCTGTGACACTTTTATGCATTTTTCAAGCGTGATAGCAGGGAAGGAAAAGCAGCCCAGGAAGAGAAAACACTCCAGTTGTTACAGCCACGTTTCCAATAAGAGTTAAATACAATGAAAACTTAAGTATCCAGGAACAGTAAATCTCTTTTTTTCTCCACTTGGTATAACATTAAAATGAGTACAAACTGCATTCATCATCATCACATAACTACAAACTTTGTGTCTGCTGCAACACATTCAAAAGGTATTTTGATTTCCAGCACTCTGGTTGCCCAGGAATATGTTTCTGTTCGTCCTGACCTTCTAAGTCTCTACTTTAAAAAGAGAAGGAGCATTGTAATTCCACTACTAGGAGATGAGCCATGCCTCTGCAGTTTGTTGTTGTGCCTTGTTATGCTGTGAATCCCAAGGAAGGAATTCACACCTCCTAATATTCCCCTTCTTTCTTCCTTGCATACATGGAAAGCCGAGTTTCCTGCTGAAAATACCTAAATTGGCTGCCTAAAGAGAGACAAACTGAGTCCTCACAGAACAACAATAAAACTCCCCACAACTCATAACTCCCTCTGTTGGTAACTCCTGTCTTTGAGAGCAGCACAGAAAGCTCAAAAATCTCCAAAGGGAAAGAAGTGACACAACTCCAGTCTGTAAATAACCAATAGAGATTTTCTCCCAGGTCTCCATGCCCATGCTGAAACTTTTGCATTTCAGATATTAAGATTTCCTTTTAAGATTTCCAAGCTGCTGGAACAGCCCTTGCCTTGGTGCCCCGTGGGACTGCTAAAGGCATGACCTGCAATGGTTGTGTGTCAGAAGATCCCGCCCAGGGTCAGGGTGTAATTTGGAGGGGACAGCCAGGAGCTGCAGTTCTGGCTTGCCTTTGCTGCAGGAGAATTTACATGTTACAAAATAACTGACTGTGGGCTGAATTCTCAAAAACATCTTATTGACTTGTAAGTCAATGGTACTTGTGGTCTTAAACTACTTAAGTGCTTTTGGAAATCCAGCACTAGGCTGTAAATCAGATTTGTTCTGTCCACTTTGCCCAAGAGGCAGCACTTTCAAGTTTTCTTCCAACTCCCTGAGTCAGGAGGCACCACAACCAGATCCTTTATTCTTAAATGCAGAAAGTGGATACTATGTAAATTAAGAAACCTGTGATACTCAAAACTTCTGAAACTTCTGTTTCAGGCGTAACATATGACCACCTTAAAAATTCTTACTGAAAGTAAAAATTAGAAACAATTCTTTCTGAAATAGTGAAACAATTAAATTGCTGTGTTTTGGTTCCCGCGCTGGGAGAAAAAACATCATTAACTAGGAGGGAAATTCATATTCCCATCCTTGCTATGAACCTGAATGATTCTATAATGTGTCAAGGACAGCATGATGTAGCAACCTACACACAGACTGTCCCCACCTGCCCTGTTGGTCTCCAGACATTTGAAACCAAACTGTTCTTTCTCCCCTCAGAGGTCAGGAATCTGCCTGAGCTGTGCCATGAGCACATCAACTGTCAGCCCATGTACTGAACAATGCCAGCATTTCCCAGGAGAAGACAAAGTGCAGTCAGAATTCATTCAAAGCTTTAGACTTTCATAGCATGAAAAGTAAGGGTGAAATAATATAAAGAATTGCAGTTCTTACCAGCTTTTGTCAGTCACAAACACTGGACATGAAATGTAATTGGCAAGGGAATTTCAGACAAGTGCAGGGATTGGCAAGAAAGCCAATTAAATAAATGCCAAATAAATGGCTACTGCAGCACTGTCACCCTGTTCCCAAGTGCTTCCTGAGGCTGCCACCCCTCCTGCACAGCTCTCACCAAAGCTTGCCTGATTAAAGCATGTGCAGCTGTTGGAAAACAGAGGTGCAAAATCCCTCACATGAGTCAGGATTCAAAGGGCCCTTTTAAAATTGAGCCAAAACATATAAAATTTATAAGTCTTCCATTGGAATTCCTACTGCTCCTAAACAAAACAGGGATTACATTCACTAAGTGAATTACAGGATTATAAATGATAACTGCAATTATATATGGCAGAAAGCAAGCTTGCAGACCCATATGGATGTTGTGTGAGGCTTTCCTGGCATTTCCTCCCCTCATTTTCCTTGTAATGAAGAAGCTGTTACTGGCAGGTGGAATTAACCACGAGCTGCTTTGAATGCTTTTAGCCTGTCACTTGGCTTTACACTCAAGAGTGACACTCAAAGGACCTCCCTTCTAACATCTCCACAACATATTTTCTGAGTACTCCGCTCTCCAATCAAAACCATGGGCACTTCCCAAATGAAGTCTGACAGACCTTAACACGGCACTGGCACTTTGAATACCAGCTGAACAGTCTCTCTATTGCATGTGGGCTTCAGGGAGGCAGAAACTTCTGTTTTCTGCAGTTACAGTTTGTGAACACCTGAAATGACTTCCATGATTCTCCCAGACTCTCCTACTCTGTCCTCACGAGGCCCCACGTGCAGCATTGTGTCCAAGTCTGGAGTCCCCAGCACAGCAAAGACTGGATCAGGTTGGATCAGGTCCAGAGGAGGCCACCAAGATGCTCTGAGGGCTGGAGCACCTCAACTTAGAGACAGGCCAGGACAGCTGAGAGTGTTCAGCCAGGAGAAGAGAAGGCTCCAGGGAGACCTCATTGTGTCCTTCCAATACTTACACTGGGCTTCTAAAAAAGTGGGAAAGGGACTTTTTACATGGGCAGATAGTGATAGGACCAAAGGGAATGGTTTTAAACTTAAAGAGGGGAGATTTGGGTTAGATGCTAGGAAGAAATTCTTTACTCAGAGGGTGGAGAGGCCCTGGCACAGGTTGCCCAGAGAAGCTGTGGCTGCCCCATCCCTGGAAGTGTTCAGGGACAGGTTGGATGGGGCCCTGGGCAGGGAGGAATTGGAACTAGATGAACTTTAGGTGCCCTCCAACCCAAACCATTCTATGACTCTATATCCACAATGTTAGGATTGCTGATAGCACCATTACTACTGGCTTCTTGCATTTATGCATTGAAATAGCTTCTGTCCATGGAATTCCAAGCATTTGGAAATAATGATGGGGTAGGAGCCTTAGCTGCCTGGCAGCCCAAGAGAAAACAAGGAGGAGAACCCTCTGACTGCCTTTGAAGCAACTACTGCTTTCTGTTTGCTGCACACAGAGCCTCAGCATCAACTCAGGACTGCTGCACTGGCTGCCTGAAATTCCTCAGTGTGTAGGTGATACCTGTGCTAAGGCAGCCAGAACTTCTGCTCTGCTGCTTATTGTCTCTTCAGGAAACTTAATTAAAGTGAACAATGTTAACTGCATCACACAGGGAATTTCTGGAAGGGGTAGGAATAGGTCTGGGAGTTCTGACTCTTGAAACCTGCCAAGTTGTCCTCCTTTCTGTTCATCTGCATTCAATCCCCATTCAGTCATTTAATGTGGTGTAAACTAACTAAGCCACACCGTGTTGGGAGTTATCCAGATGGTAAGAAGGGCATGAGATGTTCTTGTGGTGGACTTGGATCCCTGCATGAGATCTTCTACACACCTGCAGTGTTGGGGTCTCTGTCCCAGGGGAAGGGCTGAGCCAGGCAGGCTCCTGCAGCCCCAAGGCTGATCCTGCAATGTTCAGCAGCTCTCACTGCCATGGAACTTTTCTCCCTTTGACACAAAACTTATGTTCCTCATAAATCCTCAAACACTGGCTGAGCACTTTTATGCTTGGGGAGATGTTCCCACTTAGGGAAGCTGTCCCAGGATGGATCCTGTGCAGTCTTCCTGACAGCAGCCAGTAAAAACCTTCACAGCTATGGCTGCAGAGATAAATCTCCACAACAGGAGCTGCTAAATGAGAAGTGTCCTGTGCTGGCCACAAACTGCTTGAAGAAAGGGAGGCTGGCAGGGGTAAAGACACAGCAGAGATGGAACCAGACCTGCACACAGAGTAGTTCTAACCCACAGCCTCTCTGGGCTCGCTTCCCACAGATATCTGACAGGCTCCCGTTCCTTTCCATGTGCAAGGAAATCACTTATCAAATATATTTAACCTTAAAATGATATCAGAAAATATCATGTGCCAAGCCTGCAGCAAAGACATGAGATCACCTGAAAATTCCTCAATATAAAATGACATTTTTGGAGGTAACAAAGTGCAGGGTCACATTTTTCAAGCCTCATGGTACAGAATATAAAAAGTTGAGGAGTATGGTCACTGGCTGAGATAGGAAAGGGTTTCAGCCCTTTACAGATCTGTGAACTGCTATCCCAAGTTTTTAGACAGAATGTGTTCAGGAAATACATTCAAAATACATTTATCCTTTAAAACAAAAGCAAACAACAATTAACGAAACACACCCCCCCCCAGCTAATTAACTAACAAGTAGTTTCCCAAGAAGCAAAACTAGTATAAGGTGTGGAGTCTACTATAAGGTGGCTAATAGGGTGCAAATACTAATTGAAGGTTTTCTTGTGGTGTTCATAACATGTTGACAAAAGACATCACTTCAAAACTGGCAGCACTGGTGGATGTGCAATCCCTGGAAGAGAAGTTCATAACATTGGATTGGAACTAGAGCTCCAAAATAAAAGGAACCTCCCCATTTATGCTTCTTTAGGAATGGTCCATTTCTTTTCTTCTACCAAAGCAAACATCTTGAGAGCTGGCTGTGGGCAGATGCCCTGCTACACTCATCTTCAAAGACTTTCATTTCCCCGTGAGACAAACAAGCAATGCTGGGTGCAAACAGAAGCTTCACAGAGATAATCTTGCTAAACATCACCATCCCTAATTGTCTTTCCTCTCTCTGCATCCTGCCAGTCCCAGTGCAGAAGGCACTTGGTGCACCAGCTCCCACACTGTGGGTGCTCCCATGACATCCAGTCAGCAAGCAGAGTGTTGTTCTGAGCTGAGAGTGCTGCATCTCATTACTCACAAAGCAGTCAGACCCAGCTCAGAAGACATGAACTGCATTTTGGTTTGGTCCACAGAGCTGAGATTTCACAACTCTATGCTCCCCCCTGCAATTTTAGCAAAGAGCCACTACTTTAGTTGGAAAGCAGATTCCAGATGTGGGTATAAAAGCCTTATTTCAGAAAGGCATCTGCAGTGTATCTCATTTCATCAGATGTATTTTTCAGGCTGTATATTTGAACACATACTATTATGTTTCACATAATAAAATATGTGCAAGAGATACAGTCAAATTCATCAGCTTTCAGGAAGATAAATGATATTCACTTTTGTGTTTCATTCCATTTTGACTGTTCCGGGCACCTTTTACCCTGTATATTCATCGCCCATTCAACAGCCACAGGTGTCAACGAGCTCTGGAGATAGTTCAGCTCATACCAAAGCCACAGTTTACACTGCAAGTGTTTTAACACTCTGACCTCCACTGGGAGAGATTTATGTGCATCCACACCTACCTAAATATTGGCAGTGCCACGGAGAACATGGAGCTGAAAAAGAATGATTTGTTTTCACTTAAAACTCTTTGCTCTGAAGTTTCTCATTCACAATCGAGAGTTTCCTGTTAATCATTCCATTTTGGAGGAATTTTATCTCCACTGAACAAGCGTGGAGGTTTTCAGACTTGTTAGCAGACTGCACCCGAGGAAGCCTGACAGCCCAAACCAGCACTGCTGTCTCTGACACTGGGGCTTCTCTTGCTGACCAGAGGCTGATTTGCTGACCAGGAACATAAATGCCTGGTCTATCACTCCAGTTAATGAAATTTCACAACATCAAAGATATATTCAAATTCCCAAATAAAAGACCTATAAGGTTGCCTAAGCCATCATCCTCAAAATGCTGTTCTTGGCAGCACTTCTTTTTATAAGTTTTAAAAGACCAAAGTGAGGCTTTTTTTCAGTCCTTCCCTTGCAGCAAACAGAGACAGGAGCTCAGAGTCTGTTCATCCCTGGCAAAGGGCACAGAAGAAGCCAAGGTCCTTCCCAGTGTGAGGATCCAGAGCACTGACAGCTCTGGGAGCACCAGGGACGCCCCTGCAGTACACTGCACAGGCTGCCACCACAGGAGCCTAATTAGTATTTTCCACAGCTTCAGTGAAATTTTAGCCAGTGTGAATCCAAACATGCTGTACTAATTGACATTTCACAAGGGCTTTTATTAGCTTGTTGATGGGGAAGAAAGAAAAAAAAAAAAAAAAGGAATGAGAATAATATTCATATAATGGGAAATTAACTCCAGAAAATCTTATCATATGGTAATTGTTAACCATGTGACCATGTACTACCGACTTGCTGGGTTAGATTTTTTAACCACATACAAAGAAAACAATGCTGCTATTTTTAGAGGTTTTCTAGAGTACCGTAGATACCCTAAGATGACAGCATAAAATTAATTTACTAGAATTTTCTGCCCCTTTAGGGTCTCTCAAAAGGAAGAAGAAAGAATTACAGATGAAGGTGCATTTCAGACTGTGGTGGCCAATTCTGTGCTTTTAATTTGGGCACCTTTCAAGTGAAATCTTTACTTTTTTTTGCAGGTGTGACAGGCAGCCACTTCCACCCCTACCTGCTTGTGACATTCCTTTGTGCACTCGCAGGATTGTTCTCTATTACAAATACAGGTGAAATTGTAGTTTAAAATTAAATGAACATTGTGCAGCGTGCGGAGCTGATGTCAAAGGAGACTGAATAGGGGTTTATTTAATACTGAAGTCTGTCCTTCCTAAAGCTCCTGGCTCAAAGCAGAGTAATTCAATGGCAAATTAACACAAAGTAGCCTCATGTAGCAGACTTTGAAAATGAGCATTATACACCTTCCACCACACAGACAATAGAAATGTCCTGCTGTAATAGGTCAGATTTTCCAGCTCTGATACCCTGGTGAGAAATATAAAAATCCTCACATACACACCCACCAAGAGGTATCAGAGCTCAGGCACAGCAGAGGTGAGCGTGAACGAAACAAATACCTTGGGCAGGGGCTGAGCTGGGGAAGAAAAGGGAACAGGACTGACTCAGAGCTGAATAATAACACAGAGCACTGTTTCAACAAGGAGCAAATGTATTGGTAATTCAGCAATGTAAACCCACAAGGAGGGGTGTGGTGAGGGTACAGCCACCTGGTTGAGGCACCCAGGCTCAGGAAACTGTTTAATGGGTTGTGGAGCTAGAAACACACAACTAACTTAGCAGGAGAAAAAGTGAAATCACCAGTCAAGGGGAAACCATGTCTGCCACCTCTGCAGATGGTCAGCAGGGGTTCTGCAGGATGATATTAATTTCATTTACACTACTGCAAAGAAACTGCAGCCTGGTCTCTCTTCAAACCCCTTCTGTGTGTCTGCTCACAGAAACCAAGAATTCCTACCTTGCCTTCCCTTTCTGATCTCAAAGAAAACTCCTCACTTGGAATACAGACTTTTTCACAGCTCCCTTTTGAAACTGCCTCTCCTGTCCAGCATAACTCCAGGCCAGATGACCCAGATGAGCATCTCTGTGTTGCTGTGACAGTCCCCAGCTGTGCATCACCGGCCCAGCCGAGCAGTGACCCACAGTGCTCCTCACCAGCCCACCTCACCCTCTCCTCCTCCATCACTTCCAAAGGACTTGATCACAGCATGAAGTTATGTTTGACCCCTAAAAGTGCAGAAATAGCCAGGTTGTGCTATTAATTCTGTATGTGATTTGGCAGTCTCCAGTGTCTGCAGCATCTCACGCCACCCACAAGCTTCAGTCCAGGTCTGCTCCTTCCACACACACCATTAACTGACAGAATGTGCAGCTTACACTTCACAGTGATCTCTGAAGCACATCATTAGGAATGGCCAGCTGGTAATATCCCTGTTAACAGGATCTGTGGCAATCTGCTCTTTAGATAGTTCCCCACAAATATTACAGTCCTTGCATTGATTGGTTTTTATCTTCAAAAAGCAGAAACTGCATATGTAGGTATCACACTATCAGCAAATAGCTGCTTATCTCTCGGTCCAGTTTCATTAACTGACTGGCAGGTTTGTTAATTGCCCATAAAATTACAGGAGATACAATTAAAAACAATCTTCTTCCTTATTTGTTTGTAAAATCTGCTGCTCATGTTTCTGAAGGTGGCTGCTCCTGACTGTGCTCCCACCAACTTGGCCAACTTTATTTCTAATTTAAAGTTACTCGGGAAACTCTAATCCCATATTGGAAATTCCCGTTACTGGGGACTCTAATCACAGTTGGTTTGGCAAGAAACATGTTTACACAGCTCTGGTCTGCTGGTGCCAACCTAGGCAGGCACTCCATCAAAATTACCTGCCTTCAGGACAGGAGCTGCCTTTGCAACACACGGGTGTGCATTCACCCATAGCCAAACCATTATCAGTTACAGTGTCCCTTGAACCAGCAGTTTTTTCCTGCCAACATTACAAAATCAGGATTTCTTGGGACTTACAGTGCATTGATGGTAAAGTGAAAAACGTCAAACCATTATTTTCATGTTCACCTGGCACGTTCTTTTTGATGAGTAAAAGATAAAATAAATTGATCTCTGCTGTGCCATGTGAATCAATCGGCTTTAACTTCAACCTTTCAAGCAGAAATACCACTTTATAACTCATTTCATGAATACTTGGATACTGTGTGCAGTTTGGGCACTACAATGTAAGAAAGATATTAAACTCTGAGAGAGCATCCAAAGGAGGTCACGAGGAAGACGAAGGGCCTTGAGGGGAAGGTGTGAGGAGCAGCTGAGGGCACTTGGTATGTTCAGCCCTGGAGGAGACTGAGGGGAGACCTCACTGGTGTCTTCAACATCCTCCAGAGGGGCAGGCACTGATGTCTTCACTCTCGTGGCCAGTGACAGGACTCAAGGGAATGGCTGGAACTGTGTCAGGGCAGGTTTTGGTTGGATATAGGAGAAGGCTCTTCCCCCAGAGGGTGGTGGGCACTGACCAGGCTCCCCAGGGCAGTGGGCACAGCACCAAGGCTGCCAGAGCTCCAGGAGGGTTTGGACAATGCTCTGAGGGACAGGGGGGGTTTGTTGGGGTGTCTGTCCAGGGCCAGGGCTTGGACTTGGATGATCCTTGGGGGTCCCTTCCCACTCAGGATATTCTGTGTCATTCTCTGTGTTATGGTGTGATTCAGGCACTTCTAAAAGATATCTCACTTTTTTCCTTTCTTCACACACCCAGAACTTCCACTTGGGCTGCTCATCCATTCATCACAGTCCCAGCTCACTATAAAAGACATTATGTCTTTTCCAAAGTGCTCCATGTGCCTTTTTTTTTTTTTTTAATTGCTGTTTAATCTCAACTTTTATGCTGGAATTAATTGAAAACATCCTTCTTGAAGAAGATGACAAATACCTACATTAGAAAAAACTAATTAATCTCTAATTTCATACTTGCCCTTTCCATGAAGCATCTCAGGTTTTTCTTGAGTTTACTGATCACATCCACAGTGCTTTGGGTCAAGGTCATTTCACAGGTTTGTATCAGTCTTCGTTTAAAGGAGTTTTTGCTCACAGCTGCTTCACCTTACTCTTAAAACTCAAAAGGCACAGCCTTGATCTTTCTTTGTCCTGTTTTTCTTTCCCTTTCTTTGGCATAATTTTCAAAGCATTTAACTGAAGAACTTCTTGCCAGAGCCACTTTTAGCATCTCTAGGGGTTCTGCAGAGGCAGCGGGAGGGTCAAGTCTTTTAATCCTAATATTAATACCCTCACCATCAGTCATCCAAAATATAAAATATTCACACTTGTAGACAATACTGTTAGAATGTTTATGGCAAATATTAAGTCTATCTCAAAGGTACCCTCTTCTGCAGTGACAGAGGGGATCAACAGTTGGTGTAATAAATGAGCTGCACGCTCTTTTCCAGTCTATTGGGTCTTCCTGCCCAGCAGGTACCAGTGTACACTGAAAATTCTCCTCCAACCTGTGTCCCATGTAACAAATGCCCTAGAGCAAAATCTTGGGAATATCTTATCCTTCAACAAATGCATGGCTTGCATGACAAACACCATCCTGGTTTTCAAAAACACTCTTTAGGAAGAACTAAACATTTCCTCTTGGTGCTCCGTCTGACCCGTGTGAGGTGCCAGTGTCATGTTTGTCCTGAAGATGAGAATCAATCCCTTCAATCAATACTGGCAAAGTTACCAGAAAATGTTGTCACATGATCAGGGTGGAAAAGAGTGAACTTAAAATGTTGGTTCGTGCTCATGGACGTTCCAATGAACAAGTTTCTGCCCCTGTGTTGAAGGGCTTTGGTGGGATTGCTGGAAGTTTGGGCCGGGGGTTGTCGAACCCAGAAGGACAAACACACCTCAGTTCAGCACAAACACACCTCAGTTCAGCACAAACACACATTTTTCCAGTGAACAGTCAGAGAACTGGAAGATGCAAAGAGGAGTTGAACAGAATGCAAACTGGCTCCTTTGATTTCAAGCATCCAATGAGTTTTTTTTTAGTGAAGTATACTTTCACATAATTGATGTACTTAGAACCTTCACAATACAGCCCACTGGCTGTATATTATTGTAACCATGCTGAAGTAACTAACTCTGTGCATTTTAAAAAAAAGGAAAAGAAAGATGTTAGAGAATTTGTTTTCATTTAAACTAAACACTTGCTCGTACTGAATGGGACATACATCATATGGCAAGCATACATAAGGAATTAATTTGCTAAGGGGATTTATACTTAACATCTAAATATGTTATTAGATGGGGAGCAGAGAGGAAGGTCATCATTCATTAGGTAAAATGAGGGAGGGAGAATTCACCTGATTAAGACATTAGCATATAAATATGACAGGAATTCCGAACAACCACAAGTTCTTAGGGGTACAAGTCAGCCCTGGCAGACAGAATAGAGCAGCAATCAGAATGGCAGAGAACCACTGGCAGGAAGGAAATAACACCCACTTGGAGAGAAAAGATGGCTTTAACATAAGTCTTTTCTAAACTTTGTGATACACTATTGGAATGGATCATAAATTCCAGAGTCTGTTAAATATATTGCTTGGGAAGAGGAGTGTAAAAACACACAACTAAAGTACAATTGGATTACAAAAGCTTCATAAGTTACTGCTCTTCATCTCAGCTGCTGCAATGGACTGTGCAGGCTTTTAAACGTGCTCTGGTGCACTGTAAACCTCAATAAGGATTCTTGCAGTAAATAAATTTCAATTCACCATTGCCATGACACAGAGTTTGTCCAAAGGCAGTGACAGTAGCTCAGCTGAAAATGAGAACATAGGGAAAACACCGTAACCTGGTCACATGGAACTGCAGGCTCACTTCCTGAGGGCAGTTTGTTATGAAGCAAAGGGAAAAATATTTCAAATTCTCCTGATATTAGACAGAAGTTTATAAAGAAAAATATCTTCCCTTACCCAAATCCATCTTCTACTTTATGTTTAGCTGGTGTCAACAGGCTTAGCTGAAAACATAGTATGTAATGGGTATATACAAACACTGATAATAAAATCTTGGTATTATGTTATCTCACTATTCCTTTGTTTCACAATGGTAAATTTACTGTTGCTAACGGAGGCTGGATGTAAACCATAATATTTTCACAAAGTGTTCAGAAATTCAGTCAGTTTCAGTTGTTATTATCTTACATCTCTGCAGTGAGAAAATTCATCCATAGGCTTCTGAATTCTGCATCTCCAGAGAAGAATGAGACTAAGCATTCCAACAATCCTGTCATGCAGCAAGAAATTGTTTCAATTTCTTTATCCACAGTTCTCCAGCTCTCAGAATCGACCAATAAAACAAACAAAACTTTCCATCTGATATAACTAAATCTCTCTCCATAAATCCAACCCCACAATTACCTTAATTTAGAGATAAAGAAATAACTGCACTGCAGTTATGATGATCACAGATCCAGAGATTAAAATGAACTCAATAAATAAACAAGCTGTGGTTTGCTACACTCTGCAAACCGAATCCTTCTGCTGCTTCAGATATTGCCAGGGGTATTGTCTGTCCTAAACTGGATGCATGATCAGGAAAGGGAAGCTTACCAATCATAACTTGGAGAAGAACAAACCATGTAACACATACACAGCCTTGGTGATGCTGGTTAAGGGCTCTGCCAGCATAATAAAGAGAATTAGAGGAACTGGGCTGATGCCACTGGAAATAAAGCAGAGGGGCAGGAGGGTCAGTGGGCAAGACTGCTCAGTCAGCAATTCAGTGTGGCTACTCCAGCAGCCCTGGAACTCAAAATTAAGACCAGGTAACTGAAATGCAAAATGCAAAATGATGTCATTTAGGGATCTGCCTGCTTCGTTCCTGGTCCCCATTCCGTGCTCAATCTGGAGCCCCAGGATGAGCAGGGCCAGGGGAGTCACAAGGGCTGAGCAGGATCCTCCACGGGCACTGCAACTATCAAGACTTCTTTTAAGGGCCTGTGACAAGGGGTGGGTCACTCATGGTTTCCAGGATTCACCAGGAACAAAAAGGTGAAAGCAATTCAGTGGCAGTTGTACATCCAGCCTAAAAACTTAACAAGAGCATTTTGTCCCCAACAGGGATTTGACTCTTTTTCAGTCACAGCAAAGACGTTGCCTTTGATATTTGTCACTTTAAGGCAAACAGAAAACTTAAGAAAACAGAAAGATCACCACTGCAAAAAGTGAGATGCACTTGAGAGTGTGCCTGGAGGGACAGGAATCTTTGCTGCTGACCAGCACCTGGTCCATCTCGGTGGTTTGGGTCTGGTTCTGGGTCCAACTTTATCCCCACTGAGTCCTGTGCTACTTCAAAGCAGCTCTTACAGATTAAATTATTGCAGAATATCAGAGAAGTTTCCTTCCTGCATAAAATAAAAGTTTTATTTAATTTACCTTGCCTTTACATAATTGGTAATATTTTTCTTCAGCAATTAAATTTGTATTTAAATTAATTTCTTCAAACATTAGAAGCTGGATACCCTCTGCAAGCTAAATATTTTTATTTGAAATATTTGATAGAAATGGGACAAAGCCATAAAACACACTTCCTCTAACTTGGAGGGCTTCAAATCAGAGATGTTCAAAAGCTTCTCCATTTAATTTTATTTCTCATTTATGAAGCATCTTTCAAAAACACATTCTGAAAATTACACTTCAAGCATCCCATTACAACTGTTCCCAAGTCTAAGGATGGAGCCAATTCTTGCCTGTAATTTGGGAAGGACTGGGGTTCTCATCAGCATTGTTCTGCAGCACAGCCGTCTCACATGGCCTCATGACCACACTGAATTTCCACCCTCCTTGGTGGGTTTTACAGCTATAACAGAGTCTGCCCCATTACATAATGTGATTCTCTTCAAGTAAATCTTTATGTCTATAATTTACAAATTATGTCAGAGCACAAAGAATAGTTCAGTCACTGGGGAATTACAGCAAGTCATCATCACTCAAAGTGACTAATATCCTAAATGCAAAAAACTGAAGCCCCAGTGTTAATAAAAGATGGTCAGTCAAAATTGGGGTCAAAACAATTACAAAAAATACATTTTTAAATATTTACTTCAGCATTTGTTGACATATAACTGTTCAGTGGAGTACAAATTGCAAGAGCAGAGAAGGAACTTGCTACCATGGCTGCAAATTTAATCATTTAAGTGTTGCCAACTTCACAACTTATTGATCCTGTAGAGCATCTCCATAGCAGGGAACACATAGATCCTCTCTGGCTCCTGAACGTCAGAGAGCAAGAAAAGCAGTGGTACAAAACAAGAACATTCTTTTGCTGATCCTGCACAAAAATGTACTTTTGGGGAACTTCCTTTGGGCAGTGGCCGTGGGGGGTTCATGAGCTCACGGATCTTTGCAACCACACAAGGCACTCCCGAGCCTCTTGTTTGCCTCCCTGGCCAGCCCTCTGGAGATGTGGGGGCTGAAGAGAACTTCATCCTTCTGTCTCCCAGGCACACCCTGTCGGAGCAGGCAGATCAGAACAGGCAGTTGCAAGGAAGTCAGCAAGAACACGGAAAGATGGGGGGGAGAAATGGAGGAAAAGTCAGAGTCAGCTTCGTTTTTTTCTTCTTTTTTAATGTAGAAAAGAGAAGGTCAGGAGAGGAGAGGAGATGAATTGTCTCCATGCAAAATACTCTTACAAAGAGGGAGCTTGATTAATGATTTTCTGCATCTGCTGGGGAGACGACAAGACCAAATTGGCTTAATTTTCAGTGGAAAGGACTTAGATTGGGATAAACTCCATACATCAAAAGGCAATTATAGCAGAACAGGTGGCTAAGAGAGGTTATGGAAACCTGATCATTCTTTATAGGCGCAGGTTAGGTAGACATCTGTCAGGAGAGTGGAGGTATAACCTCTTCCTCTCAAGAGCTGCTGCTCCTAAACTTTTTAAGCCTAGAAAAACTTTTTATATGTACTACATTTCTGCTTGCCCCTAAGGCCTGCTACGTGATCCTTTCTAAAGCATGGTGAAATGAAGGCAGTATCAGAGGGGTGACCTCATGGACCTGCTCCCTGGGCCTTGCAGGTCTGTTTTTGAAATCCTCATGTACCATGGAACAAAAATGAAAACATAGGCAGATCCTGCAGCTTTAAAACTAGTATCTGATAAATTCTGCCGCTGTCTTTGGCTTCCTCCCACTTCACCCACAGCGTGGGGAGGCTCTGCCTGGAGCTGTGGGTAGAGCACAGCCCCTCCAGCTCAGGAGGCTCTGGAAGATGACTGAGCTCCAGACTTTCTGGACTCCTTGACACTTCCAGGAGAGAAGTAACATATAAGATGTGCTTCGTTCAGATCATGCAAAGCCTCAAGTTCTCATCGTCCTACTAGTGTGCCACTAATTACATTTAAATGCACCTCTGCTTTGCTGACCCTGAGTTTCAGTGAATTCCCTTTGCAACAGGCAAGAGCATCCCCAGCAAGAGCCAACACTGCCCAACTTCTCTCCTTCTGTCCTGCTCAGCCACACTAAGATAATGGACTTAGCTCTGCCTGGAAAAGGAAATGCTATGGAAAAAGGGAATCCACGGGATTTGCTCGCTGTTAATGAGTGGATGAGCATTTAATCATTCCAAGTCAATTTAAACTGTCTGGTTGTTCTTCAAAAGCTTAAATCCTAATAGTCCTTATTAACTGAATACCACAGAAATCATGAGTGGAGTTTAACTCTGTCACTCCTACTGGGTGTCCCAATATCAGACTGCATAGGGCACAACAGGAATTTATATTGTCTGCCTGTAACTGGTGGAATTTTAAAATAGCTGCATTGTTTTAAAAAAATGGCATTTAAATAACAGCCCAGTGAGTAATGACATACATGGGACTGTAAAGCATGGGACTGGATGAAGTACCTGTGATATGTGAGACGAAGCAGCCTGGTGATGCACAGAAGGAACTCTGACAGGTACACCAGTGAGTCCAAAACTGAAGGGAAACAAACCATATTATTTCCTGGGCATTCACAGATTTAAAAAGCAAAACAAAGTAAAAGCAAAACGCAAAAAGTCAAACAAGAAACCAAAACACCACAACCTGAAGCTCCCATCCCACTAGGAATTCAAAGTTAAATGTACAAGCAATGATTCATCATGATATTCAAGGGTAGGTTTTAAAAAAAAGCATTTAAATAACAGCCCAGTGAGTAATGATGTACATGGGACTGTAAAGTGATGTCATGAGTAATAGTAAAATTTAGAAAAAGTCATATTTTTTAATTTAGTTGCTACACTTTACATATGCTGGTTAAACTGTATAAAAAAAAAAAAAAGGATTGCAGTTTTTTATCCTTAGATAAAAGTGACTAAAATATACTCCTCTGATCATCCATTGTCTGAAGAAGACTGTGCTTAGAGTGTACAGAGAAGAAAGCTCCCTCAGAGCTGTTTATAAGGACTTGTGTCTTTGAAAATAATTATGACCACAGACTTAGCCTGCCTCACATAAGCTGTCATCTGATTATTCCTGTCCACCCACTGTATTTTAGTGATGCCAAATGCCTCTGTCCTGGTTTTAGTAGCCAGGATCAGTTTGTCACTGGGTGGGGGTGGATTCTAAACCCTCTATGTCATTTATTTCACAAACTGCTCCCCATGGCCCATTGGCAGCAGCTGCCCAGGGCACACCCCACCCCTCAGGGCACAGGGGGGTGTTTAGGAACTTCTGTGGGATAAGAAACTTTTCCTGCCTCCACACCCACCTGAAGGGTCATGTCTGCTCAGGGGCCATCAGGGATGCCAAAAATATGCCAGGATTGACCTCATAGAGTAAATCACCCCCTGTGAAACTCCCCACCCTGGGGGAGGGACTGGGCGTTCCCATCTGAGCCCAAGCAGAGATAAGTTGGGGTTTTGGGACTGGGGGCTCTTCAGATCCAGAGGAGGAGCAGAGCCTTGACCAGACTGAGACTGCCATCGGACTGCAACCATCATTTTCATCAACAAGTTTCTTGTTTTTCTTTTTCCTTTGAACTCAGAGGGCCCACATGGTGCTCAGCACAGGGGTTGGTGAGCTCCATTCTGCTCGTGCCCCACTGGGCTGGGCTGTACCCCTGGTGTTTTTGTGGCAGCCACAGGAGCCCTGGAGGAGCAGCAGTGCAGGGTCTCTGCTGACACAAATCTGAGCAAGCCCCACAGAATCAACTCCCTCGGCGTCAGCTGCTGCTGTTTCCTGTCTCCTCCCTCTGTTTGGCTGCCAGTGCCTGCACAATGGCTGAGGGGTTTAGTCCAAATCGAGTCTCTAAGCCCAGCTATTCTGAGAATGAGCAATTTAAGCTCCATGTCAAGACCTTCTGGAGCTTTAAGAGACTGCCAGGGAGCTGTCATAAATAGCCTGCGCAGTTTGCTTTCCAAGCTCTACCACCACTACCAAAACTACCAGGCTTCTAAGTGCTCTTAATTTGTAAGTTAAAGCATAAGAAGTAGAAATTGATTACAAACCAATTAGAAAACACAAACTGGGGCCATACTGAATTCTGGTGGCCAGCACTTGTGCCTTGCTTTATCAAACTGCTCCCTCATCTTGTACTAGTTAATGTGGAATCCCTCTAGTGCACTGGCTTTGCAGCCTCCATCCCTTTTGAGAATTCTTATGATCTGACCACCAGGCACAGATCTCTAATTATTTCCTTGATGTTCAGCACTCTTTCCTTGTTAGACCAAGGTATGATCTTACAGACTGAAGTATGCTAAGCAAATCAGCCTTTAATTCAGTTGGATCTTTGTGATACCAGTCCAGAATAAAGTGGAAAAAAAGAATAGAAGAGGAGAAAGCAAAGATCCTGCACACTCAAACCAGAGTGCACAGACTGACAGAGATGCACAAAAAATTGCCTTGGTGTCCAACAGTACCAATGAGCTGTGCATTTCCTAAAGCAATGCAAGCATCCTCTTTGAAACACTGAGCTAGGAAAGGGAAAAATTAACAAATATACTGAGAACATAAAACATAAAAATACAATTTTTCTTGTAAGCCAAGTGCATTTTAAGGAAATGTGGCACTGCTGTAGCAAACAGGACACCAGGTGCACGTGTGAAATGGTGCTGTCCTTATTCACAAGGAGTGTTTTTACATTTGTGAGCAGGTGCAGCTGAACAGGAATATAAACCCAGCACTCCTAAGGGATGGCCTTTGCAGGGTTCTCCCTGTAACTCAGCACCACGAGAGAAACCCCCCAGGTTCTCTAAAGCCATTCTAGATAAAAACAAGAGGCAGCCCAGACACCCTTTCCCAGTACAGACAATGAAGGAAGATGACAGTTCTTACTCACCCGATTTTACTAAGTGATAACCAGCACTGACTGTGCCACTTTAGCTGTTTTTGAGTTCAGGGGGAGGCAGGAGAAGCCAACACCTTCTGAGCTGCAGAGTAAGGGTCAAATGCTTGGAACACAACTGCTGCCAAGGCAATTGGATTAGGAGCTATCTGCATATTTCTATATCATTTATTAAAGCTCGTTTTTGTTGCTGTTTTAAAGACACCTACGAGTGCCAAGCTAGAAACAACTGATGTTCCAGGAATCTTTCATGCCACTTGCTTCTAAATATCTAGAAAAATCCAGGGGATAGGAAGAAAAACCTGCTAATTTTTTCCTTCTCCAGATGACTTTGTCTTCCCCTCTTGGACATCTGAGTCAGTGTTTTCCTGAATTAGAAGTCTGTTTCTGGATTAATCTCTCTTAGCTTTATCTGGGTTTCTTTAGTAAAATCACTATTTCACCTACAATCTACCAAATCCACTGGAGTCATTTTTCTTTTGTCTGTAGTAGTGGGGTTATGTTGCTTGTGTCAAGGGTTCAGGTTGTGCTTCAGCGTTTAGCTCACTCCTGGAGAATTCTTTGCTGTCATCTTCAGTGACAAGTGGGTGCAGTTTTCATAATCACAAGCAAAAACTGTAGCTGAGAAAATAGACGTGTGGCTTCAAACCTTCAGAAGGAACATCTTGACATTTACATCCAATTACCCTTTCTCCTTCCTGATGAAAATACGATACCAAGTAGTGGGAAATTCTTCTAGACAAATATATCATATTCTCCAGCTCCTGTAAACTTTTTGGCACCACTTTTGGTATTGCATGTTGCATTCTTTATCAGACATTTTTACAAAATAAAGGGTTGCAAGTGTATAGTAACTGATAGGTGATGTCAAGAAGTCTATTAAAAAATTATTTGGAAAGTCTTCATAGAATGATGGTCCTCTTCCCAGCTGAAATCATTAATTGCACAACTGGAATGAACTCCAAGGTAAGATAGGCTATTGCTCTTTGTAATAAATTAAACTGTCAATCACTCAAAGCACCTTTAATATCAAACTATTTCCCCGAGCTCTTAAATTACAGGCTGAATTTCATTTATCAGCCTGCTGGATGAGAAAAAGGATTAATTAAACTCATTCCAGTATTACAGTAAGGCTCTATTTCTCTTAGTACTACAGAGTAATTGACTGCAAATGAATTGAAAAGTGGGTAAGTAATTGTAGTTATTATTCTGATGTAAATATTAGTTCTCTTTTGACATTTCAAAAGATTTAGTAGAGGCACTATAGTGATAAGACAGATCGTTACCCTGGCTAGGAAGAAGAGATAGCATAGAGAAAGGGAAATTACAATCATTAGTTTAGATACCTGAAAGTACTATTATTTGCTTCTTCATATAGTTATGTAGCTTAAAGTGCATTTTCATAAACTGTTGCTCCTGATTTATCGTATTAAGTACTGCAGTAAAGGCAGTGCATTATATCCTGGTGCTTTGGAAAGAATTCCAAGGTAATATGAGTTCTCACAGTGGAGGAGGAACGAGTGGGAGGTTTGTCTCAGAGACAGTCATGACACTGCCAGTGCCATAAAATTCAAATCAACTGATTGCCATTGTGAGTGACTAATTGTCATGAAAAAATGAGCCCAACGGGCACACTGAACAGCAAGAAATCACTTTTTAATTGAACAGTCAGAGTAGCTCAGACAAGAAACTGCAACATCTCCAGAATAAACAAAAGGTTTGCCCTTCAGAACTGTGGGCACCGTGAGATCACTGAAGCCATTCTCCAACTAAAACATCTCCCAACATGATCAGGGCCACACACTGAAAATCAGCAGCCCAAAACTGAGCTTCCAAGTCTGCATTTTCACTTTGGGGCAGATAGACTGATTTCAGCAATTCTTTGTCCCCTGAAGGCTGTTTTTTAAAACATTCTTGTAAAGCAAAAACCTGGAAAAAGAAAACTGAAGTTAAATCCTCTGCATCTGTTGCATTTTGGTTTGGTTCTTTTGGGTTTTTTCCCCAGGTATTATTTCTTTTCTGTTTTTACTCTTTAAGTTCTCTGTAGTTTTGATTCTCAGCTTCTCACTAGAAGCTCACAAGAAAACTCCAAAGCAGCTTCTCCAGCCGGGCCTCTGGAGCAGGGAATGGCTGGAGCATTGCATTGCCCAGAGTGGCCCTGGTTCTGCCTCTCTGGGCTCAACTGGCAGCACAACTTTGGCACATTTCAAATTCCTGCCACAAAGCTGCAGTTTAGGCAGACTCTGCTTGTTATTGTTTCTTTCCTGCCCTTCTTTTTCCGGCTATAACAGGCTGTTTACCTCGTAGAACTTGAAATAAATATTTCTTCCTCAAGTGCACAACGTGCAAAGCTGCCAAGGAATGCAAAGCATTACAGATGGTATTTAATTTCCCTGGGAATGTATCTGTTCTTTAAGGATATCCCATTTTCTTTTTTCCTCCATTAATTGAAGAAAACTCTTCAGCATCTTGGACTAATCCCTAATTTTACACATCTTTGAAAGCAGAGGTGTTTAGTACTAAATGTATACTAGTATTAGTATATGTACTAAAACAGGTGTTTAGTACATATTTAGTACTGACAGGCCTTCTAGTAGGTTGTGTGTAATAGGTAGATAAATGCAAGGAATTTTTGAATTATCATAAGCATATCTGAGGGTGGGTGGAACCAGAAAGCCATTTAAATCAGTTAATTCAGGGAATAAACGAGGACCTTAAAACTGTACATAAGAAGGTTTTTGTGCAATTTTCAGCAACAAGAACATTCTTCATCACCAAAATGTAAATATAAACACAATGTTTATCAAGATCTCAAAATAGGCAATACATTATTGAGAATAAATATATGAACAGCAACTATTGAAGTGAATAATTAATTTATTTCCAGACAGACTTTAAAGACCATTAATAGCTGAGATTTTTGCATTTCCTCCTTATGGGTTTGTTACAAAGTATTCCATTTTCTGGATAGCAAAAGCATTAGGCAACTAAATAATTAAGTTTGCTCAAAACTTGTTGTACATTAAGGTAGTCGATCAATGTGGCCACTGAAGCAAAGTGATTCTTTAAATGAAAAACAAATGTGTCTGTAATTTGGGGTTTGCCAATACCCTCCCTGCCTGACTTGTCACCAATTATTTGTTTCAAAGAGACAATCAGATACAGCAGTCATGACACCATTTAAAAACCTGGCTGGAGACAATTAAAATAACTCTATCCTCATCACTTACTTCCCCCCAAATACGGAAGTGGGCAGAAAGAGAAATAAAAATAGACTGCAAAGAAAAAGTGATCAGGTTATTGAGAAAACTGCTGCAAGACAAATAAGCCATAACCTTAAGGAGGGATTGTTTGCACTCCATCAGAAGTTCAATACTTTAAATACACCTTTCAAAGGGTCATTTAAAACCCTATAAAACTCCTCCTGTTTGGCAAAGGTTCAGTATCTACTTGAAGGTACAAACCAGAGGGTCAGATTAATTTCACAAACTTGTGTATATGATCGTGAGTTTTATATAAATGTGTAGCACTCTGTTGGAAATTAGGCCTATTTCTTATGAAGAACAAGGGAGCAGGGGGGAGTAAAGGCATGGCAATCCCAGAGAAAAATATACCAAAGGTGGGCTGAAAAATAACAGGAGCCAAATGAAGTTGCACTCATCATGCAGACACACACAGATCAATAGAGGGCAACACTTCAGATAAGCGAGTCATCACTTCATCGAAACCTCTGGGAAGGATGGGGTAGGGTATCTTCAGAAGTTGTTGAATGTCTCGGTGCCAAAATCTGGCTGGTAAAATAAAAATGGGCTTCAATATTTTGCCTGAATAATGTTTCCTGACAGATGGGATAGTAGGAAATACAGGGCAGACTCTTTGCTGGGTTTGCCTCGGAATGATCATCTGTTGTGCAAAGGGAAAGCCTCTGCACGCCGTGCTCTGCTCGCCTGTCACAGCATCATTGGCTGCCTTTTCCCAACACTTCAGTTGGCCACATCGTGCAGCTGCACCAAGTCATGGCACCCCACTGCAGAAACCATGTGAAATAAAAATCACAGCCCTTAACCCCATCCTGGGGAATGTTTTTAATGAAATAATTCAATCCAGTAAGAACTGGCCACACTTCGTGACCCACGTTTCTCAAGCATCTGAGGAATATTGAATAACAAATGGAATTATGGCAATAAAATGGTAAAATAAGAATGGAATACAATTGCCTAGAAGGTCTATTGCAGAAGCAGGAGGCAGGACTGTCAGATTCTCCCCCTGGCTAAGCATAGTTGTAAATTGGTGGTTTCAGGTAAAACCTGTATGTTTTCCCACTGTGAAGCTTGGGGAAAATCCTCCCCTTTAAGACACTGAGATTTCTCAAACAGAGAGGTGGAATACCTGTTGTGTTAGCAATTTCCCAGGGCTCCCTGCATCGTTAGCACCAGCTACACAGGCAGGAGTAGAAACACAAATACACAGATTTCATTTCAAGTTACAGCTGAGAACTGTGGAAAATCACAGTGGAGGGAGCGCTTTGAGGTATTCCAGGTGTAGTAACTCCAGGCAAATATCCATCACGAAATGATGGAGGCAAAATTCATGCTGACCCAGAAAGGCATTTATTCAATGGAAACAGATATAAGAGCATTCTGATTATTTAAATAAGTCACCTTAAAATTAAAGGAATATTTGCATGCAATGCTGACTCAAATGGAATCAGTAGAAAAGCACTCACTAACTTTAGTAGAATTAATATACAACCAGTTCAATTAAACTCTATAGACAATTACAGTCTTGATTATGTGCAGCCTGGTAGCACTATTGATGTTTAAATTATCCATGAAGTTTGAACTATTCCAAACTTCCAGATTTTAATGAACTCAAATTGTAGCATAACAGGTAACAACTGGATTCTGTATCTGTTCGCTCCTCTTCCTTTGTGTGTTTGACGTTGTGAATGCATCTCTGGCAGGATTCCCTTGTGCCTGTGTGTGTGCAGGTGGTACCCAGCAGATTCAAGTGCATCCTTTTGCCCACTGCTCCACACACTGATCCATTCCAAACACCAGATGAGCAGAGAGGGCACAGCTGAGATTTCACAGCACATTTCAAATCCAGCGTTACATTAATGACATAGTTAAGGTTAACCACATTACTTAAAATTATCATTGCATAAAGGATTCAGGAGAATCTTCAGACTGCAGTCAAGAGCAAAGGTTTAACAATGCCTGGCAGGCTTCTTTCTTTTGTAGTTACATTTTGTGATCTTCACTCTAGTGACACCTCATTACCCAAATAGACAGTACTGCCAACTTGAAATTTTATCAAGCTCATGGTTATCAGGCTCTTTGATCTAATTGCTGTATAGGTGCACAGGACAGGGGAGAATTCTTTTGTGTTCAGCTTTCAGTTTTTTCTCCTATCTCCCTTCTTGTGCCACAAAACTCTTGACTGACACACTCTTGACTCTGTCCCCAAAGTAGACCATCTCACCTTTCTCGTTTAGTATTATACCTTCGCCTACTGCCTGCAATAACACAGCAATATTATAAGTTGTGTTTGGTCCCAATCAAGAAGAAAGCACCCTTTTTCCTTTAGCCTTCAAAAAGATGTGAATCAAGCCTTTTCTGGGACAGTGATTCATTTAGATCCTGCCTTCAAAGTACAATTTTTCATGTACCTTTTCAAAATTGAGTGCCGGGATCCTGCCAGCAAATAAGGGGCATCATTTCCTGGGCTAAAATCTACTGCTCTGGGAATCAGGAAAGCCCCTGCTGAGTTCATTCAAACTGTGGTCCCTTTTTTCATTTGCCTTCTCTAAAATGTTCCCCAACATTTTAATGTTGTCTGACCTTGTGTTGAGCAGGTGGTGACACACAGACACTGCATGTGCACTGCTCTGCTATTCCACCAACAAATAAGGAGTGTTTGACTGAATGTTCTTTCCACGTAGTCTCCGATATATCCTAGAATGTTTCTTCCTCTGTTTCCAGTTGTGCAACAGTCCAAATATTGAACTATATTCTTTAATTATGGTCTTCATTCTTTAATTATGTTGCTGGATACTACATAGAGTTTTGATCACATTAAAATCCAGCTGGTTTGCCTCCTTTGACAGACAAAACCAAATTTATTTTCTTGGAATCCCAAGCATCATGATGCAGGCAGGTCATTCACACACACAGAAGATGCCTTGATTGAATTGCTTTCTAGTTATTCTTAGAAAAAAAATTATAAATTATAATGTTGCATGCCTAATTGCTGTGAAAAAAACCCTCTTTTAACAACTGCCAGAAGGCAGCATGAAAAGTTTTTGTATGTGATCAAGAAGCAACTTGAAATCAGAAAGTAAATCAACACGAAATGAATCTTAATATTGTGTTTCACAGTCATGCTTAAAAGATCTGGAATTCTACTCCTGATGAAACTGGGCTCCAAAACTTCCTAGCAGTTAGAATTAAAAGTCCCAATTAAAATGGACCATCACTTTAGTGGGGTAATTTCAGTCTGAGTGGTCTTGAGCAAGTGTTGTTTGGAGCACCTGTGGGGCTCCAACTCCGAGTGCCAGCAAGGGCAGCACACACTTCAAGTGTCACATCTCCTTTTCAGCTACATATGGACATCATAAAACTGATTTGTGTAAACTCAGCCTATGCCAACAAAAACCCCAGTTATACCCCTAACTATTTAGAGGCAACAACAAATCTGTTAGCAAGACACCTCAATCCTCTTTTCTCCCTCCTCACAATATAAGGTACACGAGAAGCAGATATTCAGTAACTGTTCACCCAAAATCAGATCCTACAAAGCCACTGGCATTTTTTTCATTTAAAAACTGACTGATGCCCCTTGGAAGCCAGGCTGTCACCGAGCTCAGTTTGCCCCGTTACTGCTGCCCAGGGATTTCCTCCTGCCAGCACCACTGAGGTACAGCCAGTGGGATCTGTGTGCTCTGCAGACTGCAGGCAGGAGGCTGGGCAGTCTCTTGTTAGATTTGGGGACATGAAGGCAGGTTTCAAACTGTTGTTTCAGCACTTATGGCAATTTAATTCAGCATTTTGACTGCTAGTATACATACATGAAAGCCGATAGTCCAGATGGCAGAAAAACTTCTTAATACACAGAGTCAAAATAGGGAGTTGGGGTTTATTTTTAATTCCACGTGAAAAGAAAACACAACTTCCTTTCATGGGTTTAATATTAATTAAATATGCATAGATCTCAGAACTGACTTCACTATGCTCCATGGTCATTTCTTTTCACCATGTAACTCTCTAATTTCCTTTAAGTCCATTTAAGAGTCTATTACATTAAGGGAGGGAAATGCATCACTTTAGTAATTCTTCTGTTTAAACTCACACTAAACCACACAGCCTTTAACCAGAAGATAGGTAAAGATTATTTCCCAGGTGAATAAGGGTTACATTCATGGCACAAAACCATGTGGGGCATGACAGAGTTACCAAATGCCTTCAAATCAGTTGGGTGTGCCAGTCTGCTGCTGTGAGCCTGGAGCTGCACTGCTGAGCACACCCCACAGCAACTCTGATTGATGCTCTTTGGAACAGTCACCTGCCACATCTGCCTTGCTGGAGAGTGTCATCCACTGCTGGGTTTGGTGCAGCCCAAGAGGAAAACTGGGTCTTGTGACTTACTTTGATTTTTAATCGACATTCTTAAAAGGGTTTGTGCTTCTCTACACAATTAGGGTTTTAAACTGTGAGGACAGTACAAAGTGAAGAGACTAATCTCAGTTTTAACTAATCATGTTTTCATTAAGGGGCATTAAAGATTTAACTGTAGAGGACATCAGAAGACCAGTGGGGATCTTTCCCCAGGACCTCTGTTTTATGATCTCTTTGTAGGAAGTCACAGGAGAGATTGTCTCTCCTCTCCAGGCTGATGTGAAAAATTACAGAAGGCGTTGGAAGGTTGTCAGCAAGAATCTGAATCTTCACAAATGGCCACAACAGTAATTAGCCAAGTTGAAACAATTTCACGTTCAGGGAATTAAATTTAAAAGTGCTATTGGAGTGAGTTTGCAGGATTTTTGGTATGACTGGGACTCTGGTTAGGGATAAAAACAATTATGACTTCACCCTTTTCCATGATCTTACAGGAGTTATACATGGTTCTCTCACAGAAATCCTTCTGAATAACTACTTTAAAATATTGAAGTTTGCACTTTCTTAATGCTATTTCTAAAAGTCTTCCTCTGAGTTAGTAGGAGGAGAAACTGGAGAATCCCAGATTAAAGGATACTAACTGCATTAAAGAGATACCTTGCAAAGTTCAGCCCCATATTCTGAACCTCCCAAAACTGGTGGGAAAGAAAAGGGCTGTACAAAACATCAGGCTGTCCATCAGAGAAGGGAGATTCTCACCAGAGGATTCCTGTCTAGAGAGAACATTCACACACAGAGCTTGCTTCCAGGCATGACTTCTGATGTGCAGGCATGACTTACCAGCACTGCAGAGGGGACTAACAAGGCCTCTTTGTTAAAATTCTGCGAACTCACGTGTGAACGTGAAATTGCTTCTTTTTTCCTTCACAGACCCAAATCCCTCATACATTAAACCTTCCCCAAATAATGCAAAGGCTTTAAAAAGGAAAAGTCTTATCAGAATGCTGGTAGTTGCATGGTCCAATCTGTTGACACGGTTGATGCTTTGAAGGTTCCCCCTGTGTGTGTGTGTCCAGGGCGTTGGAGATGCTCCTTTCTCATCCCACACCGTGCTGCAAACAGAGAACACAGCTCAGTGGCACCCAAAGAGCTGGGCTGAAACCAGCCCAGCCCAGCCCCAGCCTGTCTAGGACTCCTGCCTGGCACTGCTGCCAGCCATGCCACTGATTCTGTGGGTGCCCAGGGCCAGGAGCTGCTGCACTAGCCAAGGCAGTGCTGTTGTGGGAACTGTTTCGTCAGTGGAGCTTCTTCAAATGGCAGAGGAAGTAGAACAGCCTTAATTGGAGAGAAGAGAATTCCCCCCCACAGCATGGGGAGATGAAAGAGGACAGAGGAATGCAAAAATTAAATTGTGAACAAAATAGGAGAGGCACAAAAAAGGGGTCAGGAAGCGTGTGAAGGAGGGCAGGAAGACCAGAGGGTAAAAAGCTGATTAGCTGTTGATACACAAGCAGATCTGAAATGGTGAGGTAATTGTTTTAGGAAGCGAGAGAGACTTAAAACAGACACACAAGGATGATATCAAGTACAGAAACTCCTTTGAAATTTTTCTTTTTAAGTGAGCTTTATACAATGAAAAGAACTAAAAGGGGAGTGAGGCTGTGATGGGAAAAAGAATTCAGCAGTTGCAAAAGGTACATGAGCAAAGGGAAAGCCACAGGAAAAGATCTAAACGTGCAATGCATTTAACATCAGCTGCCCAGCATCTGCAATGTCACAGTATTGATGTTTGGTGTCCTGGAGCTTTCCCTTTAAACTGAAAGGGAAGTCAATTGAGCCTCAAATAGCAGAATTTTTGCTCTGCAGAACATGGCTTTAGGCCCCACTTTTAGGCGAAATTCTTGCAGAAAAGGAACAGCAGACAGATAATTTAAATTATGCCACACTGAAATGAGTAAGGAACCTGGTAAATACTAGGATTCAACTTACATTTTTCTTTAGAATACTCACCTGTTCCTTAAGCCTAACTGTGTCATATGGTTCTGCTAAAAAATACTGCAGAATGTAATTCATAAAATCCCTTTTCATTCTCTTGGGAATCACTGAAAGTGCTACAGAGACATTCATATTTCCAAAGGCAGGTGAAGTGTTTTACTGAGGAACTGTGAAAGGCAGCATTAAGCAGTACAAAATATGAACACAGTGGAAATGTGATGACCTTCTAAACTGCAAGGATGTCACAGAATCACAGAACAAATCAGGTTACAGGGCACTTCTGGAGGTCTCCAGTGCAACCTCCTGCTCAAAGCAGAGCAGCCTTCAAAGCTAAAGCAGCTTGCCCTGGTCTATCACACCTTTGTGAGGGATTACCATGGAGATTAAGGATAAGCAGATATTTCTAGGAGCCAGTTTGCTTCTGTTGTGTCTGTCCAATCAGAAAAAAACTCTCTGAGTTCTGAAAAGCAGCCTCACACATCAGAGAACAATCAGACTTCCCTGTTAGTGGGTACACACATTCACCCCGAGCAGGTGATGCTTCATGTGGATGAAGCACTAGCCCTGTTCTGCTCAGGGGCTTGTGCCCCTTGGATGGAAACCAGGGTGGGCTTCAAGAACAGTGAATGGAGGGTCTTACAGCACTTCCTGCCATGCACTCATTCAAAGCCAGGTGCTAGTCCAAAAGAACTGAAAATTGCACTGTATTGACATTTCTGTTGGGAAGAAGGAAGAGAAGTGCTTCTGAACCCAACAGTTAGATTTTTTTCTAGAAGCTGATTCTCTCACAGAAAATGGATTAATTTCTGCTGCGTAGAACAGAATGCTCATAACTAACAAACAGGATTTCAGGGGAAGAAAAGGATGCTCAAGCCCCAGTACCACCACAATCCCAGTGATATTAATAGGCTACTTAAACCACACCTAAGACTGATCTCAGTGCCCGAATGCACTGGTGACCTGTACAGAAACACAGTAAACCAACATTTCAGCCCAGCACCAGACCCCAGGAACACAGAAACGGCACAGACTGCTGTGAACAAACCCTGGAGGGAGCAGGAAGGAGACCTTCCTAAACACCCCACACTGCCCAGTCCCTGTGCTACACTGAGGAAAAACAAACACACACAAAACAGTAGAACTTTTGCAAAACAGTTCCTGGTTCTTTGGTTAAAAGTGAGTCTTATTGAACACAGTAAAAGCTCTAAGACTGCTCTTTTGGCTCCAGTCTTACCAAGACTTCCATTAAGTAATGCTGATGTGCAATTACTGTACTGCTAAATACCAGGCTACTGCTGAGCTTTGACTAAAGGCCACTAATGAATGTACTGGCAAATAGGCACTGAGTTCTTGTCAGTGCTGGGGAAGGCAAAGAGAGAACTGCAGTCTTAGTAAAACTTCATTAAACTTCTATTTACCATTGTTTTCATAAGCAGAAGTACAGTGGCTTCCACCTCATAGTGAGAATATCCTGCAACCCAAAGTGGTGTTTTATGGAAAAGTTTTAAGAGCCAAGGTTTAATGGTTGCAAGAGGAACCTCAACATTGCTCTGAATTTGTTTCACATCAAGTGACTGGCGCTGTTTGACAGGGAATCACAAATTGCAGCCTGCTCTTAAACTCTTAGTGGTATTTTGACACAGATGGTCCCTTCACCAGCAGAGTTCATTGTTCTAGTCTCAGTGCCCTGACCTGAGCCCTTGTGCCTTCACCTGAGGAGCTAACCCAGCTTCAGGATCTACTGGGGCAATGCAGCTGAGCTGCCCCACTGCCCTAGCTGGTGAGCAGAAGTGTTTCCTCACTTCCAACCCCTGGACCAGGTCAGCCTGGCTCCCCCAGGACCCTCTGGGCTTGGAAAGCAGCTGCCAGCTGTGCTTGGACACACAGCAATCCAACAGGCAGGTTGTGACAGCCTCACAAAGGGGTTCCCCTCGCCACTGAAAGACCCTGATGAGAAACTGGGGTGGGGGGAAATGCAAAGGGAGCCTGAGGGAAGGGAACAGCTAAAAGAGGGTTTAAACAGAGATGTGTGTCCCCAAAGGGAGCAGAGAGGGGCTGTCAGGGGTTCTGCAGAAGAACCTTGTCACAGGTGTCCATCCCATGTCCCAGGGTCTGCCATGCACAGCTCAGCCTGCAGGTCCAGCATCCCCCTGGGAGGCTGGGATGGGGCACAAGGCAATGAACAGCCCCCAGGGAAACCCCTGCACCCCAGGAGAAGAGACAGGCCACGATTTTACTCCCCAGGCTGCCACGTTGTATTAATCCTCTCAAATTTAAAATGGTTTTGATCAGGGAAAGCAGCACTGCAATACTCACTCACTGATGCCTCTGAAAGAAGACATCACAAATAAATACAGTTTAGGCTCTCAGAACTGTCACTTTTCCACAGGGTTTATTAAATGTAGATTTATTAATCCACATTAACAGTAAAGTAGAATCCTTTTCCTATAGGGAGAAAAGGAGAAGGGGTGCCTGGAACCTTTCAACCTCTTAGAAGACTGCTAAACATAGGAGACTATTATGAAAACACTTATTTCATAATCCCTAGAAAGAATTAAACTGTTTCTAATGTGAAACACGTTAAATTCTTTCATTATTTAAAGGACTATGTGGAGAAAAAAAACAACAAAAAGCGTCTGCCTGGGGGCAAAATTTTATAAACAGAGACACCTAAAAATACTTGAACATGTATCCATGGCACTCTTTACAGAAGCATTTGCACAGTGGTCCATCCTTGTTCCCTGCACAGAGCCCAGGGAAGTTTCCCATGGGCTGGGATGCTGCTCCAGGCTGTGGGGTGGGACAGCAGAGTCCTCTGCTGATGTTCAGCCCCTGCCACCTCCCTCACTTGGGTCCCGTTTCCACATCCCATCTCTGTGAGAGGCTGGCCAGGAGCAGAGCACTGAGTGCCTGTGTCCCACCTTCCTTCAGGAACCCCACAAACGCTCCCCAGGGGTGATGCTGGGCTGCAGTTGCTGCATCCTGTTCCCTCACAAAGCTGTGCCCACCCCACTGGCTGCACCGTGCAATTTGTCCTGAGGAAGCTTCATTGTCAAAACATCATTCCTGACTTAGATTTAAGGCTTGGATGACTTTAACTTGGGCAGAATGACCCTGGTAAGTTACAGAGTGTAGCAGAACAGCACAAATTGCTTTGTTAGGCTCACAAGCACTGACAAACACTAAATTTCACTCAAGTCTATCATGGTCCCTGAGTCACTGAAACCTTCCCAAACACATCGCTGCCTTCAATCACACCCGTGCAGTGAGACACTCCAGCTTTTTTATAACCCTCTTGTTGACTGACAGAGGCTTCTCTTACACTGAATTAATTCCCTGTGTTGTTGGAGCTACAAAACAAGCCCCTCACAGCAGCCAAATGTTGTGAGAACCTGACCTTCCTCATCTTCCTTGCAAAACACACACTCTCAGAGTCCTGAACCGCAGCAGATAACGCGCTGGAAACCCACAGTGCTGCACAGAACAAGGGGAGCCTTGCTGTTCCATATTTTAATTGAAAGGCAAATCTACTGGAAGAAAGGCTGTCACTGCCCTGCACCTTCAGACTCCTCTCTGTTTACCCAGAGAAGACATGAAAACACCCCCCTTTGCTGTGAGCCCATCCTGGGTCTCTGCACAGGCTGCATCATCATGAAAAGCAGAAAGAAGAGGGAATCGAGCCCAGAAAACTGCTGCTCAAATTGTCATTTGACATGAGCCTTGGCAAGTGCCAAGAGCTCTTTTTGGAGCAAACCAGGACCTCTAACTGTTCAGAAGACGAGGAAGGTGGAAAGTCTCCTGTGTGAGCTGTCAAAGCTTTAGTTTTTCCCTGCCCTGCTTTTTCTGATCTCAGGGCAGTCTGTGAACCTGCATGACTGAACTAACAAAGGGAGATGGAAGGGTGTCCAAAGCTAAGGCAAGAATCCTTTAGCAAAGACAGGAATAAAACCCCAATAATGGATGAGCCTCCTGTCTTAACCTCACTCTTGGAAGTCAAAGGCATGACATTCTGTTGACCTGTGAACTCCAACCCTCTGCATTTTTTGGGATAAGCCTTCATAGCTTGAAAAAAAAAAAGAACTTTTGAGTCCTTTTTTTTTCCAATCAAGTACAGACAATAAAACATATTGCAGGTCTACATTTATTAACCTTCTTGATCTGACACTGAAATCAAAATAATTCATTGACAGGAAGTGGATTTAATTCTGTCTTCAGCAGCTGCAAGGTGCAGCTATATTATAAAGTATATCCTTTTATTTGTTTTTGGAG
The DNA here is from genome assembly GCA_013399695.1 of Formicarius rufipectus. Taxonomy (NCBI): domain Eukaryota; kingdom Metazoa; phylum Chordata; class Aves; order Passeriformes; family Formicariidae; genus Formicarius; species Formicarius rufipectus. Next base: position 372,546 of record VXAU01005005.1, on the reverse strand, counting down.
TCTAATTGTGATCTATCATTCCTCCTATCGGTGGTATTTGGATATCACTATGTTTCTGTAATATTAATAACATCATAATCTTCATTAGTATGCAAATCTATACCATCTGACAAGCTCCTGTTCTCTTCCATGAGCTCCTTTGTTGTTGCGGCCTCATGAATTTCATTATGAGACCAGATTATTATCACAGAGTGGGGAGGGGAGAGAGGGGAATAGAGAGAATGACGTGGAAATTATAATCCCTTGTTTTAAGCATGAATCCAGTTTCGTATTCCAGTTTGTTCTTGCAAAAGCTTCTGAGAGAAAAGGGAGCAAAAGGGAGGAACCTCTCACAAAGCTGCTTCTCTGCAGTAACTTTTGCAGGTTTGTAACACTGGAGGGGTGGATTGGAGCTTTCAGACATCTCAGACGACAACAACGATTCTACCCTCATGGTTTTTTCATTCATAGCTTTACAGACAGCAAAACAAACCAAAAGAATTCATGCCATTCCAAACCTAGTGGCTATTTCCTCTCCAATTAAACTGATACCATCAGCCTTAATCTGCAATCTGCAATAATTATTTAAAAACTATAATCATTCCAAACCTATAATTATTCTTGGAGCAGTCTGTGGCTGTAAAAAGAAGCACAGTTTGTGAGGACAGCAGAAGACTTACAGGAGTGCAAACATTCCCTGCTGTCTGGAATCACCAGTGCCCCTGTCCCAGGCAGGGCTCTGCCTTCCAAGGTTGCTGCTCCATCACTCCCAGCTCCATCCTGGTGGCCTCTCTTGCCTCACCCAACATCTGGGTGCTTTCAGGATGCAGCGACTTTAGGAAAAGCTGCAGGAGGAGTAGTGGTAAGTTGGAAAAGCCCATTGCACCTCCCAGAGTTGCTCTGCTCCCAATCCTGCCTGGCTGGAGGTCCAGGCAGGCATTGCAGGACACCCCCAGCACTCCAAGCCAGCCCTGGCACTGGTGCCAGTCCCTGGGAGCTCAGCAGGGTCACTACACCACTGTCATCACACCAGAGGGGTGTCTGGAACTTCCATAGCAGGATGATGAGCCACTCCTTTAAAATGTTATAGAACCCAGCAATTGATTCCTTAGAAAATAAATTGGAGTTGCTAAAGTTGCATTGAGAACCAATAGTAAAACCAGATTTCTATCCTTCCCATAAAATGTTGAATTATTTAGGTAGTATTAATACCAAAATCAACCTTATTACTAAGACCTACAGTGCTCTCTACAAAGGGCCACATGGAGAAGCTGGCTGTGGCATTTAGTCAATTGCAGACAATCTGATCAGCATTAATATGGGATTATCTTCTCCTTTCCTGTTAAGTGTGATTACACATCAGTTAACATAATCATGTGAATCTAAGTAACATTAAATGCTGTTGTTTATTAACCAATTTGTTAGAGGTCTCCCCTTCTCAAAAGAGATTTTAGTAGTAGGACAGGACTTATCTCCAAAAACTCCATGAACTGTGTAATTATTCTAAGCTATTTATCACAGAAAAGATTAGTAAACTCAATAAAAATGCCCAATTTTTAAAGATATAAAAACCAGTATGGATTACTGCATTATGTGACTTACAACATAAAATTCCTATGGCTTTTTTTTTCTCTTTAAAACATGCATTCAAATGCTAATATAAATATGTTTATATTTTTCAATGCAGACTAGCAGTTCATAATTACACATTCACTAAAGCACTGCCAGTTTTCCTATTTTCTGTGTGGGGGCTGTCAAAAACCAGGACTTCTGTCATACTGAAGTCTCACTGACACCCTCAGAGTCATTCCCTTTATTCTCCTCCTCATTAAGGAGAAACCTGTCATTAAAAGATCTAGTTAAAGCAAGCAAAGAAGTGTGTGAACCTATTTCAAGCAAGCAGGGAAATGTGTTTGGACTTTGATTATGGCAATTAAAAAACCCTGCTATTCAAAGATGGTGATTTTTTTTGTTATTTAAATGATACTTCACATTCTTCTGAGACATTTTACTAAGGAGATTGTTAAATTAGGTGATAAAAGGTTACTTTTGTCTTTGAAGCTGAAATATGTAACTATTATTTCTTATCTGTCTAGAATTAGAAAAGCTTCAATATCGTATATTTTAAAAGACTCATTATCAAAATTCACCAGACTTCATAAAACAAACAAATGCTTCACTTCCTGCCCTTGTTTAGTCCCAGGCAGAAAATTCTTCTGCCTTTTGAACAGGAAGATTTCTTTCAACATTTGATGGAGCAATATCTTTTTATTTTCAAATTGCACAGGCTGTGGTTGGGAAGCCATAACCACCTTCCTTTCAAAGCATGAGAAATGGCACAGTTGTCAGGAATATATTTCAAGAGGAAGGCTCAGACAGAATAGGGTAGGCAAAGAAAAACAATGTTCTTATGCTGTTTGGTTTTTTTACAGCCAGAACAAGACTAACATGCAACTGAACGTGGCCAAGTAGGTCAGATCACAATGCAGAAGAAAGTACCGTGACACAAATTCTTCATTCTCTTTAACTCCCACCAATTTGAATGTTGGAAAATTATTGAGACCACATACACACACAGAAAAAATTCTACTGACAACATGCACAGAGTTGAAAAATCCTATAATTCCTGACATTTTCATATACTTTCAAACTGTTGATTATTAATTCATCCTGCTGAAATTGCATAATTTCAGAACTTAAACGGACTTCCAAAATACTGCTGATTTTTAGATAGTCCATCCTGAATTTTTCCATCACTGACCTTCATGTCTACACTTCCCACTAAAATCCAGATGATGTTGGTCTAATGAGGCCAGGATGCTGCTTATTCAATTCTGGACAGATAAGTAGGTGGAGTTATTTATAACACAGTTTTCATCAGAAGTACATAGTCCATGCCCAACATATAGAAAAAAAGGTCAAAAGAGCAGAACTAAAGATAAAGTATATCCATATACATCAATTATACGTATGTTTTATCTTCCCAAATAAATCTGAAAAGTTACACAAAAGACATTTACATGAGCTGTCTTGTCACTGCTGAACTTAAGCTCCTGAATTTGTCACCTACTGTGTAGGTAAAAAAAAAAAACAGGCTTTCTGCTGTGCAATAATAAAAGTGTTACAAAAGCCTCCATAGGATTTCCTTCAGTGGCCTCCACCCATCATTGCAATCCTTGCTGTCTCTGCCACTGCCAAGGAAGGGATAATTTCCAGAAGGAACAAGTCTGTGTTTGATGTGGTCCAAGTCCACATGACTCAAGAGAACTGGAAGTAACATCTTTAATAGAAAATGCTTCCAGAGGTGAGAGGTTCTGCTTCTGCCCTCCCTGGGTCCCCTCAGAGCTGGTCCCTGCCCTGGGAGGGAGGGAAGGGCAGGCACTGCTGATCCTGCTCTGCATCCCCCAGGGGGGAATTAGGATCCCCAGTCCGAGCTGCCACAATGCTGCTGGATTTGCATTTGCAGGAGTTTAGTCCACCCAGTAACACCCAGCACAGGCAATACCATTCCAAATAGCATCCAAGAGCTCTCCTACTAGCTGACAATTATGCCTTCATCAACAGGCTTGGTTTCAAAAATAATTAACTTCATGGATTCTTCTCCCTCTGTCTTTTATCTTTCCAAGATGATCCATGCTCTTCTTCCAGACTTAGCCATTCCCACCCAATGCAGCTTTTTTGCCTGTGCTGTTCCATCAGGTGTCTGCAGACTCAGTCACTGGAATCATAAAAATCCAGAGATGTAAAAAGAAAACACAAAGTCTCCTAATCCAACTGCTAACCTGTATTCTAACAGTTTGAGTGCACTCTGATGCTTTTGTGACCCATGGCACATTCAAAATCCCAACATTGCTGCAAGATTAACTGCAGGGACAAGGGTATGAGTGTGAGAAAACAGGAGCAAGCACAGAGTCTGAAGAGAAACATTCCTCAGGCTCACCCAGGAAGTGCAAAATACAGCAGACCATTCAGCTTCTTAAACTTCAAGCGTTTACAGAGCATAAATGGTTTGGCCTTGCACTTCAGAAACAAGCCCTTTGCAACACGCTCCCTTCTACAACCTTCAGTTAAACAGGATTCTTTTCATTTCTTGTTGACTCCAAAACCTGAGCATGTCAACCTGTTATGAATATATTTCTAAATACTAGCAAGTTATTGTTTTCCTCTATGCTTTTATTAAGGGGCATCTACCCTTGTGATAGACATTTAACAGCTGGCAATTTTTTTTTTTGAGATCTAACACGCTAAGGATGCCTTGCAGTGACCATGTGTTAATAGACATTAAAGATCATAGTGCCCTTTTAAATAGGGTAACTATAAATGACAATGTCAAAGAATCATGGAAAAACCCTTGAAAGGACTTACACAGTGAGAGAGAGCAAAAATACTGTTTGACAGTTACCGAAATGTAAAGGTTTTACTTTTTTTTTTAAAAAAAACCCTACCTTTGAGTGCTGTCTCAACATACAAACCCCAGGTCTCAGCACTCACATCATCATGGCAATTGCATAGAAAGTCCTACACACTTTTGACTTCTAACTGCTTAAATGTTTCTGCAGCCCAACATGCCTGTTGGCAGGTGGTTATTGCCACCACCCTACATATTGCAAAAATTTAGAAAAGACAAGAAAAGCAGTCAAAAACTGGAGTCAGTGTCTTTGCTGAGTCTGCCCTTCCTTTTCATGCAGTGCATCTGCCTGGATAGAGTCCTGTCCAACGAGGGCTTGAATATCATCTCTGTGCTAAAGCTCTTACCAGCTTTAAAGGAAGGCAACAATTGAGTTTTGTGTCCAAGTTGCTCCCCCTAAAACTCTGAGAGGAGTCAGAGCAGGGAAGCAGCAGCCAGCCCATAAACATGGTCCTGGCTGGGGCACGTGGGCGAGGAAAGGTGCTGCAAGGCAAACCTTATACAAAGCTGTTTTGCACTGCACATAATAATTAGAAGCAAGTACACACAAGGTTAAGAAAGTCTTTTATTTGCTCTGAAATGTCTAGAGTAGACTCTGAATTTACAGACCAAACGTAGTGATATAGCTATGAAAAGTGGTTCATAATTTAGCACTGAGTAATCATGACTATCACTCTCACTCTGCTGTAATTCAGACTTTGGCCATTCAACACAATGCAGGGACTGGAAGGGGGCAAGTCAGAAACGTGAGAAATGCTGCTGGCCTGGGAGACCCTTAACTGAGCTGAGGTCATCAGGCTGAGCCATGGAACTGCACACTGAATGCTGACATTTCAATTTATTAGATACTGAGGTATATATTGCATTTTAATTCGTAAAAAATTAAAATAAAATAAAACCCAAATCACTTTGCCTCTATCAGTTTAATTAAGCTTGAACATGTGCCTACAGCACAATGTGTTTGCAACCAGCAGAAGCAGAGGAAGGAACATAAATGATATTTTATCAATTATTCAGACACAATTACCACCAAGTTTGTTCTTACAAACTTTATCTAGCCCATCTCATTCCATCTATTTTAATATGAATTATTCACTGAAGAACTGGAAAAACAAAACCTACTGAAAAGTGAAAAGCTTCAAATTGTGTCTGTTTTGCTTGAAAAATTTCAGGCAAAGTCATCAAAATGTCCTTCTCGGTCTTAAACAAAATATTTCCATTTTCCCTGATAAAAATAATGCTGGATTTCAAAAGCCTGTAACAATGAACTGTGGAAAAATTTGAAAGAAAATCAACAATTTGAATTTATAAAAATATCTTCCTTATAGCAAAACAATATTTACGCAGTTCTTTAAAAATGTCAACCTCTGCAAGGAGAAAACTCTCCCTTTGGCTCTGATTATTTCAAATATGCAAAAGCATCCACATTTGGCACTTGAATTCTGTGACTGCAATCCTTGTTCTTGTAATTGTCCCTAAACCAGGGAAATACAGTATTTGTTTAAAGTAACAATGAGGCATACCACTAATCTTATTTACTTAGTATAAACAACTATTATTACTCAAAATATTAAATTGAATGCTATCCAATCCCTGGGAAAATCTTGTGTTAAATTGGATAAATTAAAATTAATATTATCTATCCCATTTTTACCTCCAGCAGATTTCAGTTCATAATTAGAAGAGATGCAATGAACGAGTCAAATGAAAAGCGTTCAATAAAACCTGGAAAAGGTTTCATTTTTCCTGTTAATGAACAGACCCAGTGAGAGTGTGGAAAGTCAGTGACACGTGGCCTGTGATGAGACACCCCCACTTAATGATGGTATTTTAACTCTGCAGAGCAGAAGTGTTTTCATGTTCTGCCCTCTGCTCTCTGGGCATGTCCTGTGTGTTGCACTGCCAAGGGGAGGGGGCACCAGCCTGGCATGCTGTGCTGGTTTAGGGTTAAACCGGCAGGAGAAATTAATCCAACTCAGAATGGGATTGCAAGTCAGAAGAACAATTTAATAAAAGATCACAAAATACACTGAGACGGAAGGAAAGTCCCTTTGACCCACAAAACCAGCTGTGCAGCCCAGCACAGTGGGGCATGAGCAGGATGGAGCTCACCAACCCCTGTGCTGAGCACCACGTGGGCACCTGAGTGCAGAGTAAAGAGAAAGAAGGAACCTGCTGGTGACAATGATGGTTCCAGTCCAGAGTGGCAGCCTCAGTCCTGTTGAGGCTCTGCTCCTCCTCTGGATCTGACAGGAGAGCTCCCAGTC
>VXAU01005005.1:294170-365842 GCA_013399695.1 Formicarius rufipectus | reverse complement strand
CCCCCTGTGCCCTGAGGGGTGGGGTGTGCCCTGGGCAGCTGCTGCCAATGGGCCATGGGGAGCAGTTCATGAGACAATGACACAGAGGGTTTAGAACACACCCCCACCCAGTGACAAACTGGTCCTGGCTATGATAACCAAGACACATGCCAGGGGGAGGGGGCACCAGCCTGGCATATCTCTCCTGAGTGCAGCCCACCGTGACCTCCCAATCCACAGACAGCTCTCCTGGGACTGCACTGGCCCTGGTTTTTCCAGCTGACTGTTCCTGCTTTGGGGACATTACAGGAGAAGACAACGAGAAACAAGAGCCTTAAACAGAATAGCTCAGGCATTAGAAACACTGCCAGGCTTTATGATGAATTACTTTCTCTTTCAATGAGCATTTCCCAGCCCTTTGTTGGTTTTGTTGTCTCCAAGTTTTCTCTTGGACAGCAACATTTGCAGGGAATGTCCCCACCATGGGTTGTGTCTGGAAGCCCCAGTTTTCCAGAAGTAATATCAACAACCAACAGCATGTGAAGGAGTCCCTCACATGAAAACAAGTCTACCAAAGGTCCCTGCAGAAGTTCACCTCTTCAAAAGCCAAAAACAATGAGCTGTATCTGGATCTTTTAAAATGACCACCTAAAGAACTGTGACTGTGGACTTTGGGAATGAAAGGACTCAGTATCCAACTCCAGAAACATCCCTATCCATTCCAGGTTGAACATCACCAGGTCTGGAAGGCAGAACCAGGTGGTTTTGGAAAATATGTTCTCTTCAATCAAACAAGGAAAAATTTAAATCTAGAACTTGGCTTGGGATTTTGGACTAAATTTTCCTACATTTCTAATTTTAGAAAAAATCTTTCAGCAGTATTTAAAGGTATTTCAATAAGCCAAGTTTTGAAATATTTTAAAGCATTTCTTTTTTTCAAAAGAGCTAATAAGTAAGACATCAGTGGGAAATAAAGCTCATTTCAAATCCAAGTGATGCATACTTTAAAGAGAAAAACTACTTCTTTAGACATGCTAATAATCAGCTCAACATCATTATCCAAGAGCTCTCCTTTAAACATTCATTATACTACAGGACATGTTTGCTTTCAGATTCCCTTTTCCCTCCTTCTTCCATAAAGTACAACACAGAGACTCGTAACTATATCAATAAAGTCATTCTACATTAAGGCTAACTGGCTAATTACACACATACAAAATCTTCAGGTACCTTTTATTCTGCTTAAGGCAGATGTAAGTCTGTCCTTTTTTTCAAACAATGGCCCACTTTATCAAGAGCATGTGAAAGTTGGAGAAAAATGTCATTAGCAGCAATTGCCTTGAGATGCCCCAAACACCAACTTAATCAACAATTCAAAAATATTGCTGCTTCTTCCTTCATCACAAATGTCACCGAGTGAAAATGTTGTTAATGGTGCAATATTGACTCTTCTAAATAGGAATCAAAACCTTTTATGTCCATTTCTTTTTCTGTGTTTCTTGGGAAGGTGGAATTTTTTTGAGTCATTGCTATGTCAAGTACAGCCATTATGACCATCTCTAAAGCTGATAAATGAGGTATATGTGAAAAAACATACCAGAAATGTCCCCTTTCCCAAGTGTGTTGCTATTTCCTTCTCTTAGGTGGCAACTTCCTATTGCAGCACTGGGGGTTTCTTATGCCATTGCTGTGCTTTAAGAGAAGAAATCTGGAAATTAGTGTTGGATAATGGACACTTCAGAACTTCTCCTTCTATTGCAAAGCTGCATCACATCCTCCAGAGTGCCCTCCCACTGATGTATTCCCTAAAATTATGAACCTTTAATTGTTATTGATTGCCACTCACTTTCTGCACAGGGCATCATCCTACTGCCTCACATCTGTGCTCTTCTGAGTGGGGAAACTAGTTTTTAATATTTTTCTCTGCCCTCATCTCAATTTCATAAACAGTGAGGGGGAGAAAGGAAAAAAATGATCTTTTTGTTCAAGCTGAACTCTCAAGACTTCCTTAATACAACATAAAAACCTAAAATCCATGTTACTCTTTCTACTTTTTGTATCTATAATTCATTTCATAAGACTTTCTTTCCTGTACCCATAAAGTGATACAAACAACAGAAATGGTCTGAGTAAAAAAGCAGTTTGTTTTCATTTGAATCCTGGACCAACCAGGCTGGCTGATCCAGAACTTCAGTTATTGCATTTAACATGGAAAACTAGAGCCTTTCAAAGAGATGAAGTGACATTAATCCCCAACAAATGAGACTTTGGCCCTCACTCAGGGTAAGTCATTATGCAGTGCTATTTCCATAATAGCTTTCATTAAATCTGTTCTCTTTTTGGCTGGTCTGGAGACCCCAGGAGGGCACAGCTGGCTGGCTGAGCCTTTGGGCTACAGTGGCACTCATGGCCAAAGCCCCACACAAGCCGCTCAGTTTTGGATCTGCCTTGCCATCCTCAGCACAGTAGCAAGAGGCAAAAAGAATCAGACCCAAGGGTGACTCATGTCTGTGTAGCTGACCAGCTGAAAAGTGCCTTTTGGTGATGCCCCACAGAAGGAGCAGCCCTGGACTGCTCTGCCCAGCGTGGGGAACATCTTTGGTCTTGAAATGGAGCCACCAGAGCTACCACCGATCACGGCTGGTACCTTGGGGGGCTTCCCCCTCTTTGCAGGCATTCCTGAGTGATCAGTTACTCAAACTTCTGTACCCATAAATGAGCCAAACTCCACGGGTTCAGGTGCAGTTATGGCTCAGAGAGGAGCTAAAGTGGTGCCAATGAACCGGATTTGGTTCAGCTCCCCTGATGGCACTCCCCAGCTGGAATGCAGTTCAGGACTCAGTGTGGGAGGTGTGGGTTAAACAGCTCAAAAATTATGTCTGGTCCAAAGATTTTCTGCCTGAGGCAGAAACAGCCAACCAACAAAGCCATCACTATTCCCATTTTCTGGGGGGAGTGACTTGCACAACATCCCAGAGGGAATCTGCAGTAGAGCTAAACCTCAAAGCTGGCAAGCTCAGCTTGCTCCATCATCTGCCTGGAAAAGGTGGTGCAGACAGGATACTGATGTTCAAAACTCCCTGAAGGCTGAAGGATTTTGACCCACTTGGATTCATAGGTGTTCAGCATCCACAAAAAAGAAGAGCTGCATAGGAAGGATTAAAGAAGACAGGAAGAAAATGCAACTGTGTTTTATGGAGGTTGCTGAAATAGATTTCCCTTTTGTAACTGGGCTGTGGAGCTCAGTAGGAAAGCTGATTTATCCTGTGAGTGCACAGCAGTTGCTCCCTGCTAGAGCTGCTGTTTAAGTTTAATTGAAATACACAGCACTTGTGCAATGCTTATATCATGGGGAACATTTAAGAAAAGCAGAAAGGCCCTTTCAGTTCAATACACATATTTCTGGTGAGATGCTGATCACTGAAGCCAAGTGGAAAAATGAAGCACCAAATGATTTCTTTGCTGCCTGTTTTAGTCAGTGGCTCCAGAGGCAGAAGTGGCTTCTGCAGAAGAGAAGAAAAACAGGCCAAGCCTGGCTAACTCAGGGGACTGGCAGTGGGATGTGGAGCCTTTCATCTGCAGGTCACTGACTCCAGCAACCAAAAAATTATTACTTTCAAATGGAGGTTCAGTGGCCTAAGAGAAATCATTTAAATGGTTTCTGCTTCATACAGGCACTCAGAGCAGAGAAATTATTGCTACAATTAGGAAACTGCACAGTCATCAGTAAAGCTTTTGGTGGGGTATTTTTCCATTCTCAGAAACAGGATGGTGCCACTGGAAAAATCCTGTTATGAGTATTTTGAGCAAGAACATTTACCATAAACCTGAGGGCTTGGAGGGTTTGGGCTTTTTTTTTTTTTTGATTTTTTATCATTATTTGAGTTTTATTTAGCCTCTTTTGGTAGTCTTCTTTGTCTTTCTCCATGCTGCAGATCCGAAGATAAAAGCCTTCTAGAAATTATTTTTCCTAAAAGGTAATTTATACAAATACTGTGACGTGAAAAATTTCATCCCATCCAAACCAGAGCCTTCCACTATTAATATATTTGCATTTGGCTCAAACATTAAGCACAAAGTACTTTTAACTGAAAACTTCCAATTTTGCAGAGAACTGGGGGGAGGTTTTTTGTGATCTATAAAATCCATAGAATTTTAAGAGACATCTTTACAAATGTTACTACAGAGCAAATTCAATATTAGAGCATAAGGACCACTAGTGACCAGTTTTGCATCTACAGTGTACCTGGAAGAGATTTTCTGCATAACTACATATGCAAGGGTCAGCATCTGTGAGAACTGGGTGGCTGTGCAGGACTCCTGTGCCTCTCTGTTCACTTCCTGCCTGTCTCTGACCTTGATGCCTTTGTTTTCCATAGAATCATAGAAGGCTTTGAGTTGGAAGGGACCTTTAAAGATCATCCAGTCCAATCCCCCTGCCATGAGCAGGAACACCTTCAATGAGATCAGGTGTCTCAGAGCCCAGTCCGTCCTGACCACCTCTCTGGGCATCCTGTTCTGGTGTTCCACCACCTTCACTGGGGGAAATTTCTTCCTTGTATCTGGTTTGAATCTCCCTGCTTTTCCTTTGTTACCATCACCCCTTGTCCTATTGCCACAGTCCTAAAAATGTCTGTCCCCATCTTTATTAGAATGCCCTTTTCAGTATTGAAAGGCCACAGAAAGGTCTTCCTGGAGCCTTCTCCAAGCTGGACAACCCCAGGTCTCTCAGCCTTAACACAGGAGAGGTGTTACACCTCTCTGATCAGCTTCGTGGCCCTCCTGTAGACCTGACCCAGCAGGTCCACGTCTTTCCCTTGCTGACAATCTAGAGCTGGATGCAGAACTCCCAGTGGAGTCTCACCAGAGTGGAGTGGAGGGGCAGAATCTACTCCTCTGTTCACTGAAACAGCAGCCACCCTTGCCTATGGTATTTGAATTGCATGTAGACAATGTAGTGAAGTGCAAAGCCCTGCTGATCCATCCTTCAGGTGGCACAACATTGGTTGTCCCTCTGCTGCCAAACATAAACACCAAAAAAAAGAGTTAAAACCTCCCTGGTGTATCACGAAAGTGCCAAAATTAGGATGGGTTGTGATTTTTTTTTTTCTATTTTCCCCACCACTTTGAACAAATCATCCCTGGAAGGATTACTCAGCTGTAGCTGTTCCACGAAAATGTTGCCAGCCCTTTCTGATGTTACCACTTTCTGTGGCTAAGCCCAGTGCTGTGACTCTGCTGTGGTTTGTCCACGAGGCAGAGCCTCCTCCAGAAGCTCCAGACAGCATTAACATGCCCTTCTTAACTGAGAAGCAACAAACCACAGCCTGACACTGGGGAAAGCTGAAGCCAAGACTGAATTCAGGCAGATTCCTGCTGTGTTTTGTATTCCAGTTAATGTTTCTGATTTACCAGTCTCATTATGCAGGTACAAGTGTTAGAGCAGAGGCCACACAGTTACTCCCAGTTTAACAGTTACAGAGAAGCTTGAGCTAAATAAATGTGTGTGGTTTCATTGTGGAAATTCTGCGTTCAACAGGGCTCATCAAATCTTGTTGCCCAGATTGCTTTAATAGCATGTTCAGCTGTAGAACAAAACATGAAAGGGCAACAGTTCAAGAGTCTTTTCTACCCTGGTGGGTACATGCAGTGTTTCTGCAGTTAGAAAACTCATATGCAATGCGCACATGCTCAGTGTATTTCTTTACTGATTCAAAAAAAGCTCTCTGCATATTTATGGTAACAGTTCTGCAAAGTACTCTGAGCATTATGCAATTTAAAGCCTGATGACTACCCAAATGTAACATTACTTTTTTTAAAACAAAATTATTGCACACATTTGGAAGATGCAAAGAGATTGTTGAAAAGCTAGTACTATATGACAATAAAAATGCAATTATGTCTGTGAAACTTCATATGTTTCACACTACAAAGTGTTATACAACAACACTAAAGATGTGTTACATGGATGGTTAGAATTTAATCTGGGGGTATGACAGATACCTGAGCCCATAGCAATCGCTCCAGCAAGCATCCTTTTAGGTGCACCCACAAAAGCAAATAATGCCATCCTGTTTCAGAATAAGATAGCAATTACACAAGAGACAACCTCTAGAGAAGGGCATGAATGGAAAGCCCAAGGTTTCTGTCTAGAAGGTAGAGACCTATTAAAGCAAGCTGGGGTTTTGTAAAGGTTAGGTTTCACAGTTCTGCCCTGTGATTATCTTGCAATAAATGGTCCATTTATTTGAACTTTTTGAGCTCTTTTTGACATATTAGTTTTGTGCACAGTGTAGTTTGACCTGTAATTCTCAGTGGCCAGAGAGATCTCATTCAGTCAGTGTTCCTCACACTTAGCCCTGTCTGGAGAACCAAAGCCAGTTCAAGCACATGAGCCAGTTTAAGCACTGACCATAAAAATCTGGCCCAAATGCAGTGAGCATCATGGCCTCAGAAAACCAGATATTATACCATAGATCATGTAATTATATTCCTGTAGTGAGGAAGAAACAAAAGTATCTCAATGAAGTATAGAGGCAATTAAGTTAGTTGCTATTCTATAATGTCTTCAGAGGATGCTATCCTTTCCCAAAGCCTCCTGTAGGTTTCCACTGCAATAATTCCTTTTCTGTTCTCAGCTCTGTAGGATGACTGAAAAAATCTACAGGAAATCAGAGGTACAGAAGAGAGACTGAGGGGCATGACCAAAGAAGAGTTTTTTCTTTTTTAAATTAATATCTGCACCAATTTATACAACTATCCAACAGCAGTTGTGCTTTTGCTCTCCAGATATGAGGGGCTACAAGACAGAAAGGATGGGAAAAGATCACCCTTAACAATGAGAACTGAAAAAAAGCCACAGCAACCCATCACATCACACTTCTGTGAGTCCAACAAGCATCTTGGCTGGATAACCTCCTGCCCTAAAAGACACAGGGTTAGGTGGGGTTTGACCATGCAGTCCCAGGGAAGCAGAGCCTAAACTCCCTCTGCTAACCTGCAGTGTCCTACAGGCCCTGCTCTCTGTGCAAAGGAACAGCCCAGCTGCAAAGAGAAGACACAGGGCAGTAACTGGGAAGTCCCACCACTGCCAGTGTCCCCCCAGGGAGGGATGCAAACCTGTAGGATTCCAAGCTGAGCCTGGAGCATGCTGCTCCCAGGATTATATGGGCAGGGATGACAGGAGAGTGCTGAGCAATGGCAGCTTTTTCCAAAATGGACTTTCAACAGTCTGGGAGACAAAGGAAATCTTTAGTAAGGCAAAGCATGGTTGAAGAGGAGTCACTGTTTGTCATGTTTCTAACCATGTCAGCAATGCAGCAGTGAATGAAGAGCAGGAGAAGGTGATCTCTGTGCTTGGCCAATCCCACACACACATCTGCTCCCAAAATCGTATCTACCTAGAAATTCTCCACAAGCACCATGCCTGTAACATGCCCTGAAGCTCCTCAGGTCTCAGCCAACCTACTCAGGCAATTTCCACTTCTGACACACTCTCTGTGTCTGTATTTCTGTAGCCCATTTTCCTCATTCTTGTGCCACAAGACACATCTCAGCCTGTCCTGTCCAAAGGTCCCTCAGGCATCTACAGGCAGCTGACACTCACTGCAGCTTCAGCATCTCTCAGGGAGACCATATCAGCTTCTTCCTTGGAAAAGGGTGCTCACTGAGTCAAGAACAGTTCTCTCCTGCTGCTGCAGGGCTTCCAGAAACCTCAGGGGCTGCAGTACTGCAGGATTCAGCTGATACAGCTGGAAGGAAGAAAAGGGGATGTAATGATCCATTCTCCAGCTAGATCAGACATACCATACACAAAGCCTTTGTCTAAGACAATGGTACACCATAAGCTTTCTTGGGGGAAAGAAAAAAAAAAAAAAGGGAAAAAAAAAAGATGTTAAAGCCTTTCTGCTATGAGAAATTTTCTTGAAGATGATGTTAAAGCCTTTCTGTGACTGTTGTCCTGCCAAGCTTAGTACCTCCTTTTTTCTTTAACCACAGGAAACCCAGTTACCTCACTCTATTTCTCTCCCATTCTGTCGAGTCTGATTGTGCTTAGAACCCTTTCATTCTTTTTTTCCTCTGTGCTCCTTTTCCATTAAATATTACTCTTCTGGATATCTGCAATACCTACTGAATGGAGTAGTCTATATTAACATACACAGTATGTTTAACACAAGAAACACTCCCAAGACCAGTGTATGGCACACGACTGTCACACTTTCTGGAGGTTGCAAGGTACTGATTTTGTAGACATTGGCTCCAGAATAGGTTCCCTATTAGCTCACATATACGTGGTCCTCTATTAATTGTGTTAGCACAGCCAGGTGATAACGTGGCCCCTGTGTTCCTCACTGATACTGCTGCAAGGTGTGCAGCTGCAGCATGATGTTAGCCAGGGGGGCACAGAATTGGTTGTAACATCCATAATTTTTGGAAGGATAAGAGAAACGGGACTTTAAATCCGTTATGTTTTGTTAAAACCCTGAAAGGAACGGTATGGAGGGGTGAGATAAAATACTGAGGTTGTAAGGAATTAATGAGACGTGAAACTGTATCTTTTTGCTCTCTGAGTGATCCTCTAAGTCAGGACTATCAAACAAAGGTCAGGAGAGTAACAACTAGAAAGCTACAAAAATAGAGCAGTTGGTGGTGGGGGGAGAAGGCAACAACAACAAAAAGACACATAAAAATGTCATTACCATATCTTTGTTAAAAGCCCACAGCCCCGTGTTCACCTGCAGGGGTAACACCTCAGTGCTGCTCTCCTTCATCCACACTTTGCTGTCTGGAGCTGAGCAAGCCATGACTTTACTGAAGTTCTTCTCTTGGCAACGGGTAAACTACCCCCAAAGCAACAAAGTTGTGCGGGTTAATTGGAAACTCCTCAGGTGTTTTAGCGTTTTGTCCCCTCCAGGGACACGCTTCACACGGAGCAGAAGCATCAAAACATTGCATGTACATCCAGAAATTCTTATATGTTTCGCCTTTGGGGAAAACAGCCACCGTTTTCTGATGTATGTAAACCCCATTTTATGGAGCAAATGGGATATTAATGCAGTCCAGGTATGTGGTGTAACCCTGGCACCCCAGGACTGCAGGCAACAGGCATGGTCCTGAATTTGGGACTTCACAGTCTGACCTGTGAGGGAACAATTGGCAGTCTGCTACAGTCAGCGAAATTCCTGTAACAGTGAAGAATTTCCTGTGCATCATCTCTCCCATCTTGTCAGAATAATCTTTATTTTTCCCTCAGGTTGCTTCAGAGCCCTGGTGAGAGAGAAAACCCTTTGACCCTGAGGTTCCCTCAGCCGATCAGCTCTGGGGCCCCAAGGCAGAGCGAGCTGGGAGCACATGGGAGAGTTTCCCAAACCCACACTTTGGGTTGGATCTGCAGCCTTCCTCTGGGAAACTGGGTAAAGCTGAGAAAGAAAGGGGAAAAAAATCCAAATAGAGGAGGAAAAAGAGCAAAATTTGCTCTGAGTGAATTCATCTTTAAATAAGTATCATTCTCCAGAGCACCAGAGAGCAAACAAGCAACAGCTGATGCAAAGTCCCTCATAAAAGCACCATCACTGGCTGAGCTGTAACTCTGGGGTGGTTTGTGTGCTCTTTGAGTTTGAAACACGGGCATTACTTTAGATCACCCATTAACAGGTGCTCACTGGAAGTTTTCTTACACAGGCAGCACAGGAGGATCCCTTTTGGGAAAAAAAGAAAAAAAAAACCAAACCCAAAACCAACCAAACAAACCCAAACAAAAACAAACAAAGACAAACAAAAAACCCTGGCTTTTCTAAAGATTGGGTCAGCCTGACATTAATGTAAGCCTTAGTTTTATCCTGTAGCAACAGGAAGAAAAATAATTGGGCTATAGGTCAGCTGAAGTACAGTCAGACACCCTGAATTTTCTCCTGTTATATACTTAATATAAGAAATAGCAGATACTCAGCAGCTGCATCTAGAGTCACTTGCTAATAATTAAGTATTTATGATTTCATCTCCTTGCCAATTTTATACTGCATACTGTAAGAGGCAAAACGTATTATTCTGACACATAGAGCTTTTGTTTGGAAAAATAAACTCTCCCTTCACAAGAGCTGCATAGCCATCTGAAATACTGTTTATTTACCTCTACAGCTCTGTTTAATATGTATTTGGGACTAGAACCTACCACTTAAATGCTGACTCAAGTGTAACACTCTTCTCCCTGTTACTTGTGGAAAAACAGATTTTTGCAGAGAATCACAAAATGAAAGAAGGTCATGACATTCTAGTGGGCTTTTTTTCTGGTTTATGAAACCCTTCATTAAACTTTTAGAAGACACAGCCTTGAATGGCTTTGGGAGAAAGCAAAAACCTCCGAGTGCTTCTGGGGAACATCACCTGTAATTTATTCACTTTGAATGCTTTTTATGGTGCAGCTCAAGACAGATGCATGACATGATTCCAACATCCACAAACCCGAGGCATGAAGTAATTGAATCCATAACCAGGAGCTGGTAAATGGGTAGTCTTAGGAGTTATTCTGCAAGTGTGACATGGAGAACAGCTTGCTTCACAATCATTATTTTGCTCTGGTGCAGAAATCATGTAATGAGGACTTCATGCTGTTAGGATCCTAAGCCCTGATTGTTAGAACATTTCAGTCATATTAAAAAAATGATATATTGCAAGTAGATAGGGAGAAAAGCAGTAATTGGAAGCTCAGCAGTGGGTTAAAGCCACAATTTATTTACCATTTCCCTCGCATTAGGTGAAACATTAACAGGATTATTAATAAAGATTCTGTATTGGGTTTTCAGCATGTCAGCAGCATATCATACTATTCTGCTGCCAAAAGCATGTCAGTATACTTTTCTTAAGGCTGCAGAGAAACCTTATCTAGTCTCAAATTATTGAAAGATGTTAATCTTTATAGTTGCTTGAATTAGGACGTGACCTTTAAATCAGAGAGGCAAAAATCCCACATCCACCCGATGACACTGATGTCTTGGTTACACAAGGAGCATGCATTAAGGAAATTGAATTACAAATTAAAATTCAGCACTGATTTATTAGAAATCAGGTGCTGATGAAAAGTGTTTCTCTTTACAAGATGCTTTTCTAATTTCCATTGCAATTGCTGTCACCAACTGCAGTCATCAGTCCCCAGAAAAGCTGCCTCTATTTTTGGTCATGCACTTAGAATTGTTTTAGGCTTTCTGCATTATTTCTCCTTCTGATTGGGAATTCTTTGGTCTGCAGCATTAAAAAAGGCAACCCTCCCTCCTCCTCCACCTGTTACTTGGATACCCAGAGCAATTTCAGAAATGGGAAGTGGGAAAGTGGACCAAGGGGTAGCCCTTGAGCTCTGCAAATGGGAGCCCGTGTTGTTGTTACAGCACAACACTGCCCAGCAAGTCCCTGGTTAGCCAACTGCACTTCAAAGGCAGTGCACTATTTAAGAATAATGAATAATAAAAATATTCCTCTTAAAAAGTACTTCAGGTGAAAGCAGCCAAATTGATTCAGGCTTTTGCTGTGGCAGCTTCTCAAGACAGATACTGTATGGCTTTTGTTTTTAAATTCCTGAGGTGAAATAATTATATAAAGTATTCATTTAATAGTTCATGTAGTAACTAAAAGACAAGTTCAAAAAAATCATATTTATGTGACAATTAAGTATACAAGATCTAATATTATTAGCTATTCCTAGTTCATTCACTGAAGGGAAGAATGTCCTTTGAACAACTTTCCATTTATTACTTTTATATGTTTTTATATATAATCACACTTTTTTATTATTATTATTAAATAGTATACCTTGCATCAGTCTCAGAACACTAACTTTTACACATGAGCCCAGCTGTTGCAGATGAAAAGTCAGGAAAAAATAAACAGTAGGACTTCTGATCTCAGGTTAGGGATGAAGAGGAAGCAGCTTGCTTTGAAATAATTATTTTACCGCAGAGCAGAAATGGCATAATAAGAACTTGATGCTGCCAGAAGCTGTAACCCTTGATTGCTGGAATACAGCTGTCACATTAAAAATGACACATTGCCAGTAGATTGGCATAGCTGCAGTAATCACAGACCTCACATCTGTGCTGCACTTGCCCAATTAAGAAGCTTCTTAGTGCAAGTCTAGGCCAAGGTTAATGAAATTACTTAATATGCTTTATTGCAGCAGAGTTGCTCAAAGAAGCCAATGGAAAGGTACATTAAAAGTTATTATTATGGTTGATAAAAGAAAAAAACCTGAAAAGCCAGAACCCATTTTTCTAACACTGTCTTTAAGAAGCCACTGCACAGAACTATAGGTAGTTTACTCCCATTGCTCGGTTACAACTATATACTTTAAAGAAAAATGCTAAAACCAAGCCAGAGAAAGAAGTTTTTATCAGGACACTGATTAAACAAAACAAGCTTAAGCACATTTTCAGTGCAGATCACATTTCTGCAGGAAATACCACATTTTATATGAAACCCCACATTTCTACATGAAATGCCACATTTCTTTATGAAATCCTATTCCTGTGAGCATGAGCCAGGTGGTCTTCACTGCATCTCCGCTCTTCATTACACCCCTCCAAATAACAGTGCAGAGCAGTGATCCTTGCCAGCCTGGAACTGCAACCAGGATTGTGCCACCAACAGCAGGAACAACTGGCCCCAGACTGAGCTCTGCTGCTCCAAGGTGAAACCAGAGCAAGGCCTTTCATTGCTGGCAACATCTACTCAACAAAACACTCCAACAACTTGCTTGGAAACTTCCACATCTCAGGAGAGGAGAAGTCAAGTATTGCAGTCCCACAGACCAGTGTTTCCTTACTGGGAGTATCTTCATCATCATGAATGTAACAGCTTTCAATACTTGGATATACTTAGCTGTCTTGAGGGTGATACAATCTTTAGCTCTGGGAATAAATGCCTTGTAGTTAAAGCCCAGTCAGAACTCACTTGAAGTCTTTCTTGTCATTGCAAAGACTTCAGGAACTCAAGCGAAACCCTCATTATATAACCTACAGTGATCTAAGAAATGCCTTAATACTACAAATATTGCACAGAATCCCACAGTAAGTCAAATGACACTGGGTTAAAGAGAGCATCTTTGCAGAGTCTCAGCTGGGTGGACAGCACCTTCATTTCAGCTGATCACTTGATTTGGGTGGTTGGTCATTTGTTTTGCTTTGGTGTTTTGGGGGCAGTGGGTGCTCCCCACCTTCCCAACGAAAAAAAGAACTTCCCTGTTGTGATTTAACCCCAGCCAGCAGCTAATCCCCAGCCAGGGGATCCTTCACTTCCCCCTCCCATGGCAGGACCAGGGGGAGAAGTAGAAGAGGAAAAGTGAGAAAACTCCCAGTTGAGCTAAGGGCAGTTTAACAGGTGAGGCAAGAGCTGTGCAACAATCAAAGCAAAGCAGGGAACTCATCCACCCCTTCCCCTGGCTGGGCAGGTGTTCAGCACCTCCAGGACAGGTGGATCCCCATCACACACAGTGCTTACTGGAGAAGGTCAACACCACGACTGTCATTTCCTCCTTCTCCCCCCACCTTGACATCCTGAGCATGATGCCACGTGCTGTGGAATATCCCTGCCTCAGCTAGGGTGGCCTGGCCTGGCTGTGTCCCCTCCCAAACCCTGGTGCACCCCAAGCCTACTGTGTGGTGGGGTGAGGGACAGAAAAGCCCTTGGCTTTGTGCAATCCTTGCTCAGCACTAACAAAAACATGCCTGTATTGTCAACACTGGGCACAAATGCAAAACACACCCCAAAGAAAACATAGAAGGGAAGAAACAGTGAGGAAAATGAAGGGAAATTCAGCATATTCACTCATTTGGTGACAGGAGGAAGGGAAGAGTCCTCGGGAACCTCCTGCCTGAGTTCAGCAGAGACAGGTTAAAATTGAACACCAATGAGGGGGGGAGACTGAGGAATGCCCCAGGTCAAAGGGAGGTCTGTGTGCTTATGGACTCACTGGAGGTGAGGACACCAGTTCCCAGAGCTGTGGCTTGCCTGTGTCTCTCTGTTTGTGGTTTGGGTTTCTGATTTGGGGGATTTTGTTGGTTGGTTTGGGTTTGGTGTTTGTTTGGTTTTAGGATGTGTTCTTAAAACCTATTTACAATCTACCTGACACAGAGGAGGAAGGCATGGAACTCTCCCAAGGGCCAGTGTTTTGGTTTTCCATGAGCCCTGGCAGGGTATGATGCAGTGCCCCCAGGGAGAATGAGGTCTGCCAGAATCTGTGTCTGGAGGGGGGACAGGGAAAAAAAGGGGGGAAAAATAAAGAAAAAGAGAAATGTCACGTATGTCATATTGACAGTCTTGAGCAATCAAAAACCATCAGTCGGACTCAAAAATACCATCGTTTTAGTCTAATAAATTTGAGACTTGAAGTAACAAAATGAAAAATCTGATTAATTTTACTTTGCTAGATGTTTTGAGGGGCTATTTAGATCCTAATTTTCTGGCAACTCCTTTCATTCCCCACAGTGAGAGAAGCATAAGAAGAGATCACCTCATAAAAGCATGAATAGAAGTACTGCCTTTCCCAGTGACCTGCAATATTTTGAGTTTCCCAGCTGAGGAACACAGCAGATTATGACTTGGCTCTACAGCATTATTAAACCCCCCTGAGCACTGATTGGCATGAAATCATTTACAGCAACATTAGAGGTTTAAATGATAAAAGCCCTGCAGACACCCCAACAGATTGCAGGGACCTCTTGTACTCGCTTCCTCTCCTCCTGCCTGCAAAAAACCCCGCTAGTTTTCCCAGAAGGAAAAAGAGAAATGCAGTTGACCTTGCAGCTGGAGACCCAAGTGTCTTGCAAGGGGAATAGGAAGAGCTAATATTGATATATATATCTCAGTACTTCAGAGGCAAGAGATGACTCCCAAATGCCCTGTTGTGCAGTGTGACTGAGGAGTTTGGGTGGGTTGCTGGTGACACAGCCTGAGGTCCACAGGAGTTCACTGGATGCTCTGAGCAGTTGGATGGATTCGTGCCCCCGAGGAAACAGCTCAGAAACAGGTTTGCTTGAAGAAATGCAGGACTAAATTTTGTCCTCTGACATTTTTTTGCCCAAATTGAGCAGTGAGTTCAGTAAAGAGCTGATAGGTCTGGTTTGGGTAGGTGTGACTGGGCATGGAGGACAAGCTTTTCCACTCTCTGCACTGCTAACAGGCAACAGGAAACTTGTCAGTGCACTGTTCATAAAAAAAAAATCACATGTACAATAAAGACTCCTAATTATCTAGCCAAATATTTTTATTTCTGTCTATAATCTTACCTAGACTGAATGCTATGTACAAAGCATTTCAAGCCTCCTCATGATCATTTCTCTGCCTGTCTCACTACAATTTGGCAATAACTCCGATAACAACTGAGTGATTTGAACACCAACAGCCCTTGTCTGGATGAAGAAAGATTTTCTGTTGTTCTTGTACTGTTATAACATGATCACACTAACACACAGTGGAAAAATGTACATAATTGGGTGTGGGGGGAAAAAAAAAAAAAAGCTTTATGAAGCAAGGAAATTCCCCACAACTGTGAATCCAGTCCCTGGGATTTTAATGGATGTGAAGCCATTTCTGCCAGTACAGACTGAGCTCACCGAGCAGTTTCATATTTTCATGCTTCATTAAATACACACACTTACTATTTCAAATCACAGTGAAAACAGAGATATTTTTAATACCTCCTTTTCTAAAATAGTTCAACTTCTAGCATCAAATTGTGTCATGCATTGCCAAATAAAAATAGTGTTCTCAGTCTTCATTTGCCAATGCTGCTGGAGCAAGGCAGTGCCAGGCTCGGAGCACAGGGATGCTGGCAGCTATTTGTGGGACAGACTGGCAGGCATGGACCTTGTTCAGAAATTCTTTAAAATGTGACTAAGGGGATCAATGTTAAATCCCATGTAAGAGAGAGTATTTTTCATAGTTTATGTTCCTCTGACTGTTTTTTTTCCCTGCAATAGAGAAGGTTATCTGGGCAATGAGGGGTAACAAAGAGGGAAAAAAAATGTATTTCCAATGTTTTGTTATTAGGCCTTACCAGTGAATTTAATAAGTTGAATTTTCCTATTAATGCAATTGAAAATTTAATGAGCTTCTTAATTTATGACTTCACTAGGCTTGAATTATAAAACAATAATACAAGCTGCACTCTAATTGCCTGAGTGTGTCTGAAGATGACAGCGTGTTTAGGCTTTCACTTTAGCATCTAATCTAAATATATTACCAAATAGCACAAAAACCATTGCAAAGAGACAGCACAGAATGAATTCTTTTTGTGTGATAAAAAGCCAGGGGCAGTTCCATGCAGTGGCCAAAGCTCTAGGTTCAGCTTGCTCAGGCCAGGAACATTATCAGTTCCTCACTACAGCAGGCCAGGCAAAAAGGACATTTTCACAGGAAACGCAGGGTTTGACATTTATCTCCCATTATTCCCAACAAAAATATTCCTATCAGATAAAAAATAAAAATTCAGATTAAAGAGTTTTATGTTCTTTCATGACAGCTTTATAATATTGTTAACTGCAAAATTGTTGCATTACACAGGAGTCCACATATCAACTTTATTTTTTCAAATTACCTGTACTGTTTTCTTCACAACAGAAAATAGACTAGGGAAATTAAAACACTTCATGTTGTATTATCAAACTGAGGAGGGGGATTGTTGAATTTGAGGGGTTTTAAACATCCTATGATTGATGCTTCTGATGGTCATGGAAAACACATTGCAGAAAATACCATTATAAGAGGAATGGACTACTCCCAAAATGAGAGCTTTCTAAATTAATCTGGTGTTTTAATTTCATGAAAAGTTACACTCCAGACTTGAATCAAAATCCTGTTTTCACCTGGATCTTAAATGAATAAAGCAGTAAAGCAAGATTTTTATTTTGTCCTTATGAAGACAGGTTTGTTGCTTAATTACTTGTACCTTTGCACTTTGGCACCTGGAATAACACTATTCATAAATTCGAATTTTTATTATACCTATCTGCAAGTCTTCCCATCAGGTGGTTGTAAAGCTGGGGCAAACACAGACGTTTCAGAGTTCAAGTCCATTCCTGTCCAACTCAAATCAGCCACTTCCACAGCATGTGTTAACCCTCCCCTGCAGGACAATTACTTTCTGTAATACCAATACCAATAGTACAGTTGGTAAGTTTTTAAAAGGTCCTAGAGCTGTGTGGCAAAAAAAGCGGATTTCAGGAGTTCCTGGTTGCTGGAAGAAGGTGTGCTCACTTTTTCTGTTGCCTGGCTCTGCTATCAGACAATTTATTGAAAAAAAAAAATACAGAAAACTCATTGCAAGTGATCTCAAAGGCAGGTGGGAGTTCCTCCTCAGGGTGACAACCCACCTGCTGCAGGATTTTACATGCTTTGGTGGGGGAATGAAGGGATGTGGAAGGCTGCAAATCGTGATGGATATCTAACATTGCTTAAAGGCAAGCAAATTGTTTCCATCATTCAGTGTAGCCGTTATTTTATTTCTTTGAAAGAGGGCAACTTCTAGCTTTTGTGGTCAGGCTCAGAGTTTGAGAGGCAGAGGAGAGGGAAAGGGAAAGGGAAAGGGAAAGGGAAAGGGAAATGGAAAGGGAAAGGGAAAGGGAAAGGGAAAGGGAAAGGGTGGGATGCTGTTTATGGGCATTAGTATTCAAACAATCTTCCCTGACCTGTCCTTTTCCCCTCCCTCTGAAGAAAAGACATAGAGGAAGAACATGGATAGAAGTAGTTGCAGGGTCTAACCGTGCCATTTGTCACTGCCAAGATTCAGCAGTGATACAGGATTACAAGAGGGAACAACTGAAAGGTTAAGGATTTATCTAGAACATCTGAAACGGATATTAAACTGAGATTTATGGCAAAGTGCTTAATGGAAATTAATGTTTACTGTCTTAGCTGCTGTAGTACTGGAAACAAAGATACTTGTTCCTTTTCCAGGAGCCATCACCGAGCTCTTCCCTTGCTGGCAACACTTAGGAGCAGGGACATATGTTTAACACTTTGTGTTTTGACTTTACTGGGCAGAAATTTAGAAGAGGAAATAAATATGTTCACAGGAGTGAAGTGCTGTAAATGCTGGGGCAGTGGCTTCTGGAGATGACTGTGGGAAACAGGTTTGAAGTGTGTAAATGTGGTTCACTGCCTGCCAAGACTAAGACCCTCCAAGCAATAAAAACTGCCATAAAAGCTCATAAAGGCAGCTTTATTGGTTTTGTAGAGCCATCATCAGGATTTTCCTTTCAATATCTATGTAATGACACACTTTTTAAAAGAGTTATAGGCTTGCAAAGATATAGGAGGTATTTAAAAGACATGTGGTTAAGGACATGGTTAGCAGTGGGATGGCAGTGTTGTGTTAATGATTGGACTCAACGACTGCAAAGGACTTTTCCAGCCTAAATGATTCTGTGGTTCTTGTAAAGATCAGTGGAAAACCACCAGTCCCTGAGCAGGAGTGTTACAGCCTGACATCCCCATGGCCCTGCTGTCCTGCCAGGAACCAGCCCCAGGAAATCCTGCTGCCTTGGCCTTCCTTACACAGCCAGTTATGAATGCATATGGTTCTAGAAGAATGAGGGTTTAACATCAAACCTCAAAAACAAAGGGTTTCAGGTATTTTAAAAATAGCAGCTTCAGCTGTGGAAAGAGAAAGAGAGAGAGAGAAAGAGAGAGAGAGAAAGAGAGAAAGAGAGAAAGAGAGAGAGAGAGAAAGAGAGAAAGAGAGAAAGAGAGAAAGAAAGAAAGAAAGAAAGAAAGAAAGAAAGAAAGAAAGAAAGAAAGAAAGAAAGAAAGAAAGAAAGAAAGAAAGAAAGAAAGAAAGAAAGAAAGAAAGAAAGAAAGAAAGAAAGAAAGAAAGAAAGAAAGAAAGAAAGAAAGAAAGAAAGAAAGAGTACAATTTCCATGTTGTGCTTTTAGCCATCAGCATACCTTATCTGAATTTGGACAATAAAAATCAACTGTTTTCTGCTCTTATTATGTTTAACAAGCCTTGGGTTCTTAGTGTTGTAACTTACTGTCTAAAACACTATACAGACTTTCATTTAATTTAAAGTAACTTTTACTTGGAATGGAATCACAGTATTCTTATAAAAATATAGGATACAATGTGTTCATTACTATGTCTCTCAATGTCAATAAAGGTGATGGATAGAAGAAGGACATTTTTACTGAACAGTTTTGAACTAGTAGCAGCATTTGACACATCATGAATACATGGACATTTATTTGTGTTAAATACAGATAAACATAATTAAATCCAGTTGAAACAAATGGCATTCCTCACCTGACCCATGGGTCTTGTATTACTTTAGTTTAGTGTTCAATAATTCTCTAATTCAATAACAGGTGAATCCTCAGTCCCTGTGTAGATTGTGAATTGTGGGCAAGAGAAATCCCCATCTGGATTTCTAATTATTTATAAGTTTATTGCTTAAGCAAAGCCACATACAGATAAGGGAAGGCAAAAAACATTCAAAACATTAGAAATCCTAATAGGCAGTTCTTTTCTCTGAAGATGTTTGCATAAGTTCATTTTGGCTATTGTGTTGCCTTTGGGGTGTTGTCAGAGAAGAAAAAGAACCCTGAGAAAAAGGGAGAAGCTGTGCAAAGCAGGAGAACAGACTCATTCCTGTTGGAGGACTCCGAGAGGAGGATGGTTTAAGCAGAGATACTACAGTTAGTTTTAGATCTCTGTAGTCTTAATGGAACAGGGAGAAATTTCTTTGTGTTATTTTACTGACACAGTTGAAATTGTAATTAAAAATTGCTGTAACACACTTACTTTATGCAGATTTTGATAATATGACCAGAAAGTAATATTTAAAAAAAAAAAATCATTCTAACTACTTGGTATAATAGCCACATACCCACATCCAAATTAGTCTGAAACTCTCTATAGAACCAAATAAAACTTACAAGCTCCTACACTAGAAATCACACAGGTGGTTCATATACACAAAAATCTAACTTTCCCCAGGAATATTTTTATTCTCTACATCAGATATTCTGCTGTGACACTGTAGGTGAGATAGAATGTGAGGCTAACCAATTGGATAGTGATTTTTGAAAATCCATCCCAACAAAGGAGCATGCACAGTAAGAGCTCTGGGAAATGTCTGTGGCAGCAATATGTCCATCAAATTAACATACAAACACAGGCAGAACTTGGAAGAAATTCCAAGACAAAAAAGGTGACACCAAATAAGCCAGAAAAACCCTTTGGGCAGAAGGTAGGGGGAGAAAAAAAGGAAATTCCTTGTTCAAAAGCACTGGTCATGATCAGCAATGTAATTCTGAATTAAGGAGACCACCACTGTAATGTTTGCAGAGCACCAGCCCCTTCTGTTCTTGGTTGATCAGGTAACTTGTTCTGCACTCCTGAGGAGGGCAATTCTTCCTCTTTTATAGCTGGGGAGACAGAGGCAGAGGGTTAGAGATGAAGCCAAGCCTGCAGACCAAGTGAAGCTCAGAACTTTGTGTTACACAGGCTTTGAAACCTCCCACGTTACAAACTCTTGAAAATTAAGCACGTTTAAAACCTAATCAGCAAAACACAGAGTGAGTGTTGTCTCCATCAAGTGACTGCCTTGGTTGAACCCCAGCCAGCATCTAAGCCCCCCACAGGACATCACTCTCTTTCCAGCCCTCCTCCCGTGGGACTAAGGGGAGAATCAGGAGACTAAAAGTGAGAATAAAGTCGAGACAAAGACAGTTTAGCACATAAAGCAAAAGCCACACACACAGGGAGAGCAAACAAGGACTTCATTCCCCCCTCCCTGTGGCCGAGCAGATGTTCAGCACAGCCCACCACGTGTTAAGTTATTCGGGAAGACAAAGACCATCACTCCAAAGGCCCCCCCTTCCTCCTTCTTCCCCCACTTGACATCCTGAGCATGATGCCACATGCTGTGGAATATCCCTGGTTCAGCTGGGGTCACCTGGCCTGGCTGTGTCCCCTCTCAAACCCTGGTGCACCCCAAGCCTACTGTGTGGTGGGGTGAGGGACAGAAAAGCCCTTGGCTTTGTGCAATCCTTGCTCAGCACTAACAAAAACATGCCTATATTATCAGCACTGAGCACAAATGCAAAACACAGCCCCACCAGAGCCACTCTGGAGAAAATTAACTCCATCCCAGCCAAAGCCAGCACAGTAACAGCCTCTGGCATTGCCTGACCCATCTGTAGCCTTTCACTGACAGTAGATTACTTCAGACTTTTTCTTCCATTAATTCACTTCAAGATAATATCTGCTGACTTGTGTTTTGACAAGATGCGTTTTTTATGAAACACACCATTAAAAAAACCACAGAATTAGGCACTACAGAAGAGATCTCTTGAGGAACCAGTGTTGCAAAAATGCATCCAGACTTCATAGAAGAGGTCCTGTGTCTAAACTTGTAGGATATTATAGCTTCTGTGGAAAAATAAAGAATGCAATGAATCATTTAGTCTCTCAGCAAGCTCCCCAACCTAATACAGCAGCAGCAGGCTGAGCTCAGGACCTCAGCAACACTCAGGCTTGCTGAAGAACACACTGCCCATCTTCCCCACAGTGTGTCTCCTTCCACAAATGGGCTTTGAAAGCCTGGTCTGAAGAGCCTGGCACAGAAATCACTCTCAGTGCTTCTCCCAGCACTTGCTGTCAGCACATTGGCAATTTCCACTTCCCTCCATGGGCAAAAAAAGGGAAAATTATGTCATTTGAGAAGCTGAAGCCTCGTTTGTTTGTGAGCAAAATTTGAAACTATAGCTCCGTTTAATGGGTAGTAAATTGAGATCGGATCAAGCTTACTATAATTTTAATTGCTTGATTTTATTAATGTAAGATATTCTTCTTATAAGATTATCAGCCCCTGCACCACATACAAAGCCTCCAGGTGAAAATGCAGGTTTCTGGAGTTCCTCTGGGTAATTGGCATGAGGAATATTCTCTGAGGAATATGCTCTGAAGAATTTCATTTTTGTGCAAGCAAACCCAGTGCACAAGGAGTTATGGGAAGTGATTCAAGGCCATGCTACTATGCATTTTCTCCAAATAAACGGAATCCTTCTGTCCTGTATAGCAAAAAGTATAGAAGAGCTATCTGAAATTGCATGTGGTGTGCCTCTGCAGGTTTTGCTTCATTTCAGCTCCACCAAACAAAGTTGAGAGCATCTGTGAAAATAGAATCTGAGATTGCATGAAAAACATAACCCCAATCCTGCCAGAAGGCCTTCGTTGCCTTCAGATGTAAAAGAAAATCTAAAAGGGGTAAAAAACAGCAAAGCTGGATTTGCATGAGGAAACAGAGATAGGCATTTAAATTCATTCTAAAGAAAGATGCAAAACATTTTTATTTCTGACTTAGTCCTTATGTTTTTTGACATCTTCTTCACTTTTTGGATAATTAAATCTTTTCCTACAGGGCTTTATGACAGTTTTATAAATGCTGTCCCTTTTTATGCAAGGAGAAAAGGTTGGAAAACAGGGAGAGTGTGTGAAGTAGTGATGTTCTTTTCCAGGCATGCTCCTGATGGTTTCAGTTTTGCTCGAGGCAGACACACAAAGAAATTAAAAAACATGACCAAAACTTTGTTCCAAGTATCTTTAAACACATACTTACTTTCCTTCACTAAAGTTCGTGCAGAAATCAAAAGAGGCACTGAAAATTTTATCCAATATTTTTTTCATAAATCAAGTCTAACGGGATAAAAAAACTCTTTCTGCAAGCCCTCAGCTTGCAGAACCAGGCAAAAGCCCTGGTTTCAGTGGAGCAGCAGGAACTGCCCAGTGTTTCTGGGGACAGCCCAGTGAGGGGAGGCAGCAAGAGTGAGGAGATGAGGAGAGCAGTTCACCATCCCTGGAAAAATCCATAATGTGTCACTACTTGCTCACTGAGGAGCTGATCACTGAAGGAAATGCCAAAATTTTCATAGTTGAAAAAAGCAGTGCTGTACAGTCATAAATATTGCTTAAACAGAAGCTACAGTTCTAATCCTGTAATAAAGGGGGTTTTTAACCCACACTTCTAATTCCAGTTGGCAGAGTAGCAAGTCTTCAGGCAGTGGAGTTCACAGGTTTTAAATGTTCTATTTCTGAACAATGAGTAATAAAACTGTAGGGAACTCAGTGGAGATAAAACATAAATTCTTTTCTTTTTCCCCCAATGGATCAACTGTAAGATCATGAGAAGATCACCAAATGAGATTTGCAAGTAATAAAAGGTTTGTTTCTGATGAACACTATTCATTTCACATGTCGTAGACACCTGCAGTTACAATGAAGTTGTGACTTTGAACATGTTTGACATAACATCAAAAGTGGAGATAAAGACTGAAACCAAGTGACTTGTCACAGGCAAAATATTTATTAATAAGAAGCTCAGATAAACACAAAAGACTGAGACTTAGAGGCTACCTAGTAGAGTTGCACATACTACTCTAAATTTAAAAACAGGTCTTGCCTTGTGTTTACAGCTGTGTGCATCCTCAGCCACAACCCAACAAGATATAAAGCAGCTCAGTAAAAATTCCACCTCTGAAGCAAAGGGTTGCATGTCAGATGAAACAAGAGCCAGACAGGTAATGCCTGTATTGGCACAGTTTCCTACAGTCCTGGGCTTTAATCAGCACTGGAGCAGAGGCAGCAAAACAGGTGACAACACTGAATTCCACCGTGTAAGCCACATAGCCACTCACTGTGTGCTCTCCAGTCAGGAAATAGCTCCACCTGACAGCCCCTCTCTCTGAAGATTGAGAGAGGAGCAGATTGTTTCAGAGCTCCTTTAGCCAATGAATAATGGAGAGAATGAATCCTCTGCAATAACTGTATGCGAGGTACTGAGTGAAGCACAGTTATACTGAAATGCTCTGAACAATGATCACCATGGAAAAGCCACCAATGAAATCAGACACATTCACACACTTTCATCAGCTAAATGAAAGTTTCATTCCCAGCTAAGCATTTTCAGCAACCAACTGGCTACTCACTGTTTGTATGCACTGACTTACAAAGTCAGATGACTCAATTGTCATAGCAACTGGATCCCAAATTTAGGTTGTCAAGGTAGATGCAAACAATTCCATCTCTCAATTGACACAGCCCCTCCTTGGGCTGATGAATCTCCTACACTGGGGTACTAGAAAAGTCAGCAAGTTGTGCTTTAGAGTTAAACCAGCAGGAGAAATGAATCCAACTCAGAATGGGACTGCAAGTCAGAAGAACAATTTAATAAAAGATCACAAAATACACTGAGACAGAAGGAAAATTCATTTGTGCCACAAAAAACACCAGATGTACAGCCCAGCCCAGTGGGGCACGAGCAGAATGGAGCTCACCAACCCCTGTGCTGAGCACCACATGGGGACCCTGAGTTCAGAGTAAAAAGAAAACAAGAAACCTGTTGGTGACAATGATGGTGGCAGTCTGGTGGCAGTCTCAGTCTGGTCGAGGCTCTGCTCCTCCTCTGGATCTGACAAGAGCCCCCAATCCCCAAACCCCAAGCTTATCTCTGCTTGGGCTCAGATGGGAACGCCCAGTCCCTCCCCAGGGTGGGGAGTTTCACAAGGGGTGATTTACTCTGGGAGGTGAACAATGGCATATTTTTGGCATCCCTGATGGCCCCTGAGCAGACATGACCCCTCAGGTGGGTGTGGAGGCAGGAAAAGTTCCTTATCCCACAGAAGTTCCCAAACACCCCCCTGTGCCCTGAGGGGTGGGGTGTGCCCTGGGCAGCTGCTGCCAATGGTCCATGGGGAGCAGTTCATGAGAAAAATGACAGAGGGGGTTTAGAATCCACGCCCACACAGTGATAAACTGGGCCTGGCTACTGTAACCAGGACACAAGTGCTCTTAGGTGTGAATGAAAAATGCAAGTGTGCCCATAAAATGGCAGTGGCAGAGGGTTCTCACTTCAGGTACCACTGATGGTTCAGAGTGACAGAGGGAGGCGACCATACTGGAGCCCCCTGGTTCCTGCAGCAGAAGGGGGAGCACCTGCAGGGAACAGGGAATAGTGGCCAAATGGAGAATACCTGCCTTCTCTCCCTGCCCCAGCAGATGTGACCCCTCGGGAAGACCAGTGTAGCTCATCCAAGTGTGTAGATGAAGAGAACAGTCTCCAGTCCCCACAGAGGCTGTTTGGATGCCCCACATCTCTCAGGTGCACTGGACACCACTGCTGCAGCTTCTCTTTTGCCTCTCTGCCAGCTCCCATGTTGCTGCGTTGTGCAGAGGAGGGGAAGGAAAATTCAGTGGCCTGGCAGAGGCACCAACCAGAGGAGTGAGCAGATGAGCCATGTGGACACATGAAAGCCATTCCCTTTAGCAGCAGCTCCCTGTGCTCCCTGACCCCAAAGGATTTGCAGGCAGCTGGGGGTAGAAAAATAATGCTAGAATGAAGAGTTGTGCCAGGAAATGTGCAGGGACAGAGGCACCAAAGGCCTCCCTCCAACCCAATAGCTGCAAATGGGTCAGACCCTGGGATATCCAGGTCCTGATGGTAAGGGTTGTGAGCAGCAGTTAACAGAGCAGATGCCCTCCAGATCCCACTCCTGCTCAATTGCCTTGCAATGTCCATATGATATAATGCTTCATTAAGATCAGTTCATGTGTCCTGCAGGCACCTGAACTTGCCAGACAGACACACACCATGAGAAGCATTAAATGCCCTCAACGAGGCATCTCCACTTTAGACTTTCCAGGTCTACCGATTTTCATTGGCATTCGCATGGCCAAGGAGAAAACATGAACCTCAAGCTGCTACTTTCCTGATGGAGAAATTGTGAATGCCAGGAGCTTCAGGACAGCTTGAAATGGCCTGCACTTACCTTTAAAAAGCAAGAAGCTCACTCAAACTCAAGAATAGCACTATGACTCTTCCTGTCTGGGTTGCCAGCTCAGGACAAGTCCTGGACACCACATAATGTCACCTGAATCCTGGAAGTAGTCAGCACTCGGTTTTTGAGCAGAGCCATTTCCTCATTCTTTCTGATATGAAAGTCACTTCAAAATCCTATTCTTATGTAAGCAAATTGTTCTACCCATCAGTCACTAAAATCTGGCTGAAGGAGTGCAAGTGAGCTCCTTAACAAGAAACAGAAAACCCTCCACAAAGAAGAGTAGAGCCAGAGAGAAAGGACTAAGAGCAAATCCCCAGTGCCCTTCAGTTGCTCAGGAATAAAAGGCCTGGCAAAGAGCTCAACCCCTTGCACCTCGCTTTCCAAGAACTGCTTGTTTCTCACAGGTCACGAATCGGAGTCTGCCCACTTATCACCTCTTCTGCACCAGATTTTGAAGCTGAGTTGCAGGTCTTATCTTTTTCTGGTTTTTTAATGCTCCATATTGATCTCTTATACCAAGAAGAGTTGTCAATAATTAACCACGAGAACAGGAGAAAGGGAAACTCTATCAGTTCTAGTTAATTGATTGTAACATAGTAATATACAACATTTGGAAACACATCTGTGTTATTTGATCTACAGTCAATCTATCAAAGCACTGAACTTCAGCACTCAGGGGTATGTCTGTGTAGATCTACCTTTCAAATTTTGCCCTGCAGCCTTTTCTGTCTCCATTTGTGCTCTCTCCCAAAAAAATGTGTCTACAGAGTGGCATAAAAGCAGTCCTGTATTACTTTGTCTCCCCTCCAATAGAAAGACCACTGAAATTTTCATGTCCTACTTGAACAATGTCCTGAAATATTTCTGGGGTTCCAGGTGAGCTATTCTAACTAGACACATGAAGTCAAATTACATTAAATGTTTGCTTGAAATTCATTGAAACTCCTCTAGTTACCTGAATAGTTCTTACAGGTTACTAAATATAAATGCAGTGCTATATTTTAAACCTTAGCTTTTCCTTTTTAATACATCTGAAAATGTGTAATGTCCTTGCCAAAGTCATGCTACGAAGGCAATATGCAACTATTAAATATGAGAATGAAGAATAACTGAAAGGTATTAAGTACAAATTGCAAGTAACTGCTGACAGTGCCTGAAAGCTAATGATGCTAATTAACAGTATTCCCAGGGACAGGTCCACAGAAGGAATGGGGAATGCACAGGCTTGACTTCTCCACCTTCTTAATTTATATTCGATAAGAATTCTATAAAGTCAGAAAATGGCAAGTTCTAATTAGTATGGCTAAATAGCAAAGAAGACAAAGTAAACAAGCAGTCATACCTTCCTCATAATAAATTCACAAACAGCTCTTCCTATCCTTTCAATTAGGCTTGCACTGTAAAGGGACCCTTTCCTTTATCAGGTACCATGGAGACAGATCAAGTGTAAGTCACATGATTATTTAGCCAAGGAGATGGATTCAATACCTGTTGGAATTCTTTGAAATAACACAGTAGTATGTGTTTTCCTCTAAGGGTCCACATCCCTTTTCTATTAGCATGTTGCAAGACAAAGAAGTATCAGGGTTTCCAAATTCCAATTAATGAAAAATCTTTTCTTCAAAAAACTTCCAATTTCAACAGCGGAGTAGAGGACAGGTAACAGAAAACCTCATTGCAAAATCTGGGTGTAAATTTATAATTTTCTTGACAAAACTAAGTCCACAGTTTCAGACAATACTCACCCAGCAACCTCACTGCAGCTACAAAGGACTTACCAGAATGACACAGCAACACTTTAATTGGGTTTTTATTCAGAAGTAATTTATTCCTCTAAAGTGCTAACAATTCTACTTCTCCTTTTCTCCTGCCTTCACCTTGATGAATCGAAGAATTTTCAAGGCAAACCAGATTGAAACAATTATTTCTCACATGAATCTGTGTTTAGAATACCAGAAAAATAAAGAGAACTTTCAGAAGATGGGATTTCTGATGAGTACACAACACAAAAGTGTTTAGAGCAGCACAGGAATGAGGCAAGTTGTCCAAAAGTCATTACAAGGGGAAGACGAGCAGCAAGACAGCCTGGGTGTTTTGTCTGAGAAACATCTCTGCTCAGGTGGCACCTAAGTCTAGAAACAGTGGGTACCCAACTCCATACTCTGATCCTTTACATCCTTTACGCCAAGAATCCCCTACTGGAAAAGCCAAAGAAAGCCTTGTGTGAAGGAAGGCCTGAGTTAAAATGCCAAGAGGGACACTGCACCAAGAGCACTGTCTGCAGGGGACTTCACTGGGCAGTCAGGGGGAAACAAAGACACCGTGGCAGCAGCCACAGCTCAGCTCTGGGCTGCAGAATGACAACTGTGCACTGCTGCTCCATCCAGGACTGGCTCCTGCTACCACAGACCAACTGGGAATACCAACTTCTTTGACAGTATGAAAGCCCTCCAGTGGCAAACATTAAAAGTCGCTTAATGTGTGTACTGATCTCTACTTTGGCTCCCCGATTTGTAATTTTTTTCTTGTTCGAACTGATGGATGAACTGAATGTTTTTAATTATTTCCAGGGTATGCCCTTCAGAATTGCATTGCCTTCCCCATATACAGTACTTCTGTCCAGAGACTCCCTTGCTTCATTAAGATGGAAAGTCATTTCAGTTACAAAAAGCCTGAGTAATGGTGTTTTAATCAAGTGAAGTGCACACAAGTTGCTCCCATACTGAGCACCCCGTGCCACAGAGGCAGCAGCACGGGGCTGCAGTGCCTGCTGCCTGTGGGGTGGAGGAACCACGGGTCCTCCTTACAAATTACACCCATGGATTCACTGAGACCCAACACTGCCTCTCTGAAGGTCACCTGGACAGAAAAGCACCAGATCAATAGGAAGTAATGGTGTGTTGGGACAATCCCTGCACAGGAGAGGGAAGTGTTCTGCTTCACTCCAACAGTTGCTGAAGAGAAAGCCACAAGTCGGAGTTCAAAGTTACTCAAATAGATGGCATTTAAACTATTAGAAATTGCATGCTTGGCAGTGGCAGGGTTGAAACAAAAAGCTAAGGACTAAAGGAAGAATTTGCTACCTGTTTGACAAAGGAACTCACACTTGAAAGAAGGCTTAAAGAGATTAAAAACCCTCAATGTTTGGCAGTTTGGCAAACTTCTTATGCCTTCCTGAAATAGGGGGAAGAAAGCAGCTCATTACTCAAAGAGTCACACTCAGAGCTCCAGAGGGTGACTTTGGAGCCTGGGAAAGAGCCACAGAAACAGCCCATCCTTCCCCTCTGTGCCAGGGAAATAACCACGAAGCCTGTCTTTGGTGAGGGCTGGGCCATGTGCCACCAAAGCAAAGCCTTCTGTCCCCACCCTGATGGGGGGACACCACGAACCTGCAGCCTCCCTGAGGTCACCCTGGGCAGGGTCACTGCACAGCTTGGCTTCTGTCCTCAGGCACAGCTGAAGAGGTGCTGCTGCCTTGCTGACTCTTACATTCACTTGTCCTCGTTCATTCTGTCTGTATTTAAATGAGATACTGGGTGTGTAGCTTAGATGGAACTTTTCACAGCATTTTCCCTAATCAAATAAACTATAAATTCAAGTTAGGAAAAGGAAAAGTACACAGCATATAATTCAAACATACACACACATATAAAGTCTGTTCTATTAATAAGGTCTCCATTTTTTTAGAAAATGCTTTCATTTTAGAGGTTTAGATATTTCAATTTTTTTAGAAAATGCTTTAACCTTAGAGGTTTATATATTTCCAAAGTATTCCGATATGTACACTACATCTATATTTTAAATCTAAATAAAGCCAAATCATTTACAAGGTAGCAATCCTTAAAAATATTTAAGTTTCCTTAGTGAGTAACTTAAGTCAAATGTGTGGACAATTGGACACCAGAGTAAGTTAGGATCAGGTAGGGGCAGGTCTTTTATAATGTACAAGCTAAAAGTTCACTTTCAAGCACATAGAAAATTTATCTGACCAGTATTTTTGGGAAAATTCTTTTCAAACAAAAATCCTTTCATGTTTGTCAGGAGTCTGAGTACTGTGTTATTACTCACTGTGCAATTAAGTCCAAGTTGTTAGCTCTGAGTAAAGACCTGAGACTGTGTGCATGGGTCACTTGACACAGATGAAGTGACAGAAACAGCCCTTCCCAAGCACCTTTCCCAAACCCACTCAGATGAAGCAAACAAGGGCACACTGTGCACAGAACCCCAGCAAGGGATGAGTTGCAGATGCAGACCTGAAGTTATCATTTTTATTAAAAAGTAATTCAGCTGTCGTTGAGTCTCAAAACAGAGAAAAATACCAGAGGCAAAATGAAATTAGGTCTTGAAGCAGAGGCAGAGGAGGAGGCAGAGAGGTAAAACTATATAATATTATACAAGGAAGATGAAGGCCATGTTATTGTGTTGCTGGTAGCATTTGGAAAAGAAAGTTGTGCTGGTTTAGAGTTAAACCGGCAGGAGAAATGAATCCAACTCAGAATGGGACTGCAAGTCAGAAGAATAATTCAATAAAAGATCACAAAATACACTGAGACAGAAGGAAAATTCATTTGTGCCACAAAAAACACCAGATGTACAGCCCAGCCCAGTGGGGCACAAGCAGAATGGGGCTCACCAACCCCTGTGCTGAGCACCACGTGGGCCCCTGAGTTTAAAGTAAAAAGAAAACAAGAAACCTGTTGGTGACAATGATGGTGGCAGTCTGGTGGCAGTCTCAGTCTGGTCGAGGCTCTGCTCCTCCTCTGGATCTGAAGAGATCCCAGTTCCAAACCCCAAGCTTATATCCACTTGGGCTCAGATGGGAACGCCCAGTCCCTCCACCAGAGTGGGGAGTTTCCCAAGGGGTGATTTACTCTGGGAGGTGAACAATGGCATATTTTTGGGATCCCTGATGGCCCCTGAGGAGACATGACCCCTCAGGTGGGTGTGGAGGCAGGAATACTTCCTTACCCCACAGAAGTTCCTAAACAACGAGCTTGTAGCCTGAGGGGTCAGGTGTGCCCTGGGCAGCTGCTGCCAATGGGCCATGGTGAGCAGCTCGTGAGTAAAAATGACATAGAGGGTTTAGAATCCACACCCACCCAGTGACAAACTGATCCTGGCTACTAAAACCAGGACAAAAGCAAAAGAAGAAAAGCTCACTGTGGGTTTCACAATGTGGCAGGACTGGACGAAGCACAAAGTTCATATTTCATGGAAGACAACAAAAGCAGACATAAAACACAGGTCAGGTTCAGGTGTGGAAAATCGTGGGCACACAAGGGAGGAGGAGGAAGGAACACCACAAAAAGTGACACAAATGGTGCCCAGCTGGTAGAACTGGTCTGAGCCTCTGCTACTCCCTCTGTTTGAGCAGCCTTGAGATGTTGGTCAACCTCATGGCTGGCACCAAACATTTCTGAGTCACAGCTTTCTGCTGGGTGCAGGGGTTTATTTAAGGCCAGAAATGTTACCTTTTTGGCAAGAGACATGGGGAGTAAAGATGTAGCACAACGTGAAATTTAGATTTTGATTACTCTAGTAGATCTGTGCAATGTAACTTCCCCGAGTTCACTGCACTTAAGAGGGTTTTTTTGGTGTAGATTTAAATCTGAAGTGACAGACTGTATCATGAGAAAGACAGCAAAAAGAAGCCAAATTTAGTTGTCACAAAATCAGAAAACATTGGAGAGATTGGCAAGTGCTTCGCCAAACATTTACATTAAGCATGAATTATTTTTCTGATTACATCTTAAAGCCTTTTTTTTTGAAAAACAAAAAATCTTTTTAAATGATTTCTCATCTCCTACTAGCATTTATTTTTAATTTTTTTTAAGTAGAGCATATCACTACAAAGTACTAATCTGTCAAATAAGTTACCTTTATGAAACACTACTAGAAAAACATAATTAGTCAAAATTAACCACGAAATAGATTTGTTTCACACCTGCTCTTTGCACTTTTGTGGGATTTTTTTAACAATTATAAGTCATGGCAGAAAGTTACTAAATTTAATTTTAATTACCCAAAGTGTGTGGGTTTGCTACAAGGTATCACAGCTCCTTTTAAGTCAGGACAAATGACCACAGCTGAAAAAACCAACCCTAACTTTTCCATTATAATTTGGACACAGCAAGGGCGCCAATATTTGCAGCTGATTCCACCCATGGTACTTGTTTAGTTTTCTGGTAGGTGTCCAAAAGTCTTTTCTCACCTATTTATGCTTTTGGAAAGGGAACAGAATTATAGACAACTTCCCAATCTTATGAGTTAAGCAACTACTCCAGTGTATTAATTCTGCCTCAGAGCAAAGGCCAAGCAGCTCAAACGGCTTGAAATTCCGCCCTTGGGAATTGTAGCAGAACAGAAGGGGCTACACCCGCTGAAAAATACAACATTCCCGTGGTATCAACAGATCACCCACGCTGGAGATCAATGCTTTCTAAGTGCTGGTGCTCAGGATTTGTTGGGGTTTTCTGGGCAGCAGTTTCCTGTCCTGCATTGCTCTGTGAAATGTTGCACAGCAGAAGAATGGATGTGGTTCTTTAACTGCTCACATCAGGGACTGGATAACAGCTCAGTAACATCTCCTACAGCCTGGTGCAAAAGCATCACTTGGAATCCTGCAGAACCCATATATATATATGTATGTACACACACCTTTCTGCTTCAATTTGCAGCTGAACACCTTTGAGAAGCAGCTGGGAGAAGGCTTAAGACTCCTTCTGTAAGATGTCTAGGACTTATTTCTGATAAAGTAAAAATAATATGCCCTTTACTTTTAGTAGGCACAGAATCACAATATCCTACACCCCCTTCACTGGAGTTTATTGCTAACAAACTGCTGGAGCGGAGTTAAAGCACAAACATAAGCCAAAAGCATCATGAGCCCTGTTAAATGAGCTGTTGGAGCATAGAAATAACCACAGTAATTCCACCTGGACTCTACTACAAATACCAGTTTGTGGATCTGATTCAAAAAACAAAGCGTGACTGATCATCTAAGTTGGACCCTCTGCTTTCATGCAACAAGGCACAACGTGAACTGCCACGCAAGGTGCTCCTGAGAGCTTTCCTCGTGCCCTGAAAACCACCCCAAGGGGCCTGAGCCATCCCAGGGGTGCTTTCACTTCATGCTGTGCAATACCTGTAATTGTTCTTGTCCAAAAGCCTGTGGATTCATCCTGCAGGTTTATTCAGTTTAAGTCTTCAAGCAGCAGTGACAGCGATGCTAACAGTTTTATCAGTCAAAAAGCCCCAAACAAATTTCATAATTATACAGTGTTTTCCATCAGACTTTCCTGTGCTGTTAAGTTGTACTTAATAGAGGTTAGGAACAGTAAAGAGACCCTGCACATCTTCTAAAGCTGTCTAAGATATTCACATCTTTATTGTTCTGCATTCAGGTAAACATCACTGTCAAAGCCAGGAGATCAGACAAAACACAATTCTGCAGTGTTTGTCTCTCCAAAAGTCCACAAACTTTATCTCACTTCCATAAAAACCCACCGTGTGTTGCTGTGGGTTTACAGCAGAGTGCTCCATGCAAGCTGTGGCTGTGGTTAATTGCCATACTATCCAAAGCTGCAGGGGGAGAAAACCACAGAGTTTTTGGTAAATACAAAAAGAAAAGCCTTTTTTTAGGGCTCTAACCTGGGTCATGACTTTCCTGCTCTGCTACTGTCCTTTTGACAGGGGTTAAACAATTACTTTTCTCCATCTCAGTTTCCCCATCTGTAAAAGGGACATAGAGACCTTCACTCCATCTCACAATTTTTGTGACATCTATAAAGAAAGAAGCCTTCCAAGGAGTATTGTTACCATGATTCACCATTGGTCTATTTATCACTGCATTAACAAAACTTGTTCCTGTTTTCCTTTCAGCTACCAGAGGACACACTGTTATCAGTCTAGCAAAAAGAAACTCATGGGTTTTTTATTTCTAAATAATTACTTTACTTTCTTTCTTTGTTTAGGGATAAAATATAACATGGGATTCCAGCAACCAAAAAAAGTAAGTTTTCAGAAGTACATAAGGAAATCGTACCCATATTCCAAGTATGGAGTACAGGTAGAGGTGGCTCAGATAAGGCCACCACAGCGGAGATGAAGCACTGAAAAGGAAAGAGGCATCAAAAGCTTTGCCATGAAATGCAAATTTTCCTTTCAAAAACATGAATTTGATAAGCTATGCAGCTTCAGTTTTATGAGTTTTCTCCTAGGCTGGATATTGCTAAAAGATACTGTGAACTTTGCATATAATAATAATCTGTATGAAATCGTACTGATCAACTGAACATCTTGAGAGGCGCCTAAAAACAGGCTAAAGAGGAATCCTGGTGAAATTCCCCCATCTAGTGGCTGTCAGCACCGAATGGCTGCACAGTTAAAGGACAAGGGCAAAGCTGCCAGCTCCTCCCAAATGCCACTGCCTGCTCATCCAGGGGGATGAGACCCACACCACTCCATCCCTGCAGCCCCAGCCTGGCCCTCTGCAGGAAGGCTTACACTGACAGAGACACTCAAATCGTGCCATCTGAATTTCCCAAAAAGTCTCAATTCAGCATCATTAAAGATCCAGATTTCTAGGAAGTCTGAATTAAGCTTGAAATATAGGATTGGATTACACCCACTCTGTAAAGGGTAATCTTTAGAAATAGAGCTGGTATTTACAAACACATACACCTTGACTACCAGAAACAAGGTCTGAAGATTAGAGCAGAGTACAACAATTACTCCCAGCAACTGAAGAGTGTCAAATTGTCAGGTGGTTTCCCAGTCTGCACGCCACATGCCACCTTCACTGCCAGAGCAGCCAGCACAGGAAACCTGAGCTCTGCAACAGTACCCTAAAACCTGTGTTTCATGCTGATCTCTTGTATTGGAGTTTTGTGTAATTGTTATCAATTTAAGCAAGTCCCCTACAAAATAATACAATTTGATTTTTTCTTCTTTTGTCACCAGTGCTTTTTGTAATGAGTACTGAACCTCTTTTCTGAGACTTGTTTAATCTCTGACCCTTAAACAAGATATAATCCCCATGACAGCACAAGTTTGTTACCTACAGCATTGGTTTTTTCAGCCAACAAAGACTTGTAAAATTGATTAAGATTTAATCTGTCACCTTGAAAAAATATAGCCCTTCTAATCCACATACTGTACACCTTAAACTTTGTAAAGGTTTAAATACTACTGGGAACAAATAAAGGCTGAAAATCAAAATTTTATATTTATAAAACCTCTAAATAACCACTAAGTACTTTGGGTCAGCAATAAACATTCTGCACCTACATCTGCTCCTCTGTTGAATCACTCCCTCGTGGTTCATAGGCCACTCTGCTCCCAGGTGTCCTCAACACAGGGATGACATGCAGCTAAACAGTGTCCAGAACCTAACTTTAATCTCAGAGCCATAGACCACACAGGATTTAATTCAGCTGCTCTGAGAAGGTAACAGAGCACATCTGGGCTTTATTCCAAAAGAAGTATTAACCAGCCAGATCCCCCTGATGAAAAGGAGCAGGTCCAGAAACCCTTACCCATAGACACTCTTTACTTGCTCAGTTTTCATTCACCTAATCCCAGCCAAGCTTCACTCCCACCCCATACTGCTTCTCATCAAGTCTCAGTTGCTTTGGTCCCACATCACCCAATCCTCCCTTTGGGTTCCCCTTCGTGCTGCTCTCACCCAACCCACTTCCTGCATGCCAAGCTTCCAGGTTTTCACTGCAGTCCTTTGTGCTTCCCTCTGCCTGCTCCTCCTCCCTGAACATCTTCACTCCACCTTATAAACTCTGCAAACCTCCTCCCTTCCCTGTCAGGCTTCACTCTGCAAAGCTGCCTTCACTGCAAAGATGAGCTACTGAGGTGGGGGTGGGAAACACAGGACACAAACAAACAAAACCTTTGATTTGTGTGACAACAGGGACAATCTGAATTACTAAGCAAGTCCTCAAAATACTCAGATACCTTCTGCATAATTTTCAAGGGCAACTTATCTAAGATGAGAGTATCTATCAAATTCTGGGTACACCACCTAAAACACAGTTAAACCCGATTTTGACCTGGAAATTACCAGTTCAGGTTCATCTCAGCCTTTGGATTTCATGTAAGCACAGAACAAGGTGACAAGAGAAGAGCAGGTACCACAATGCAGACACAGTGCTGGGGATTCGTGGCACTGCATTGTGTTGTACAGTGCTGCTGAACTCAGAAAGACCCACAAGAAGTTGTGCAAGCTGTTCAGGGTGACAGTCTCTCATTTACTAACATCTTTCATCTATTTTTCCTCATCAGGACTGTGTTTCCAGCAATAACCAGGAGAGAAGATTAAGAAAAAATACTGCAGACAGAGCAGCAAGAGTAGAGCAGAGCGATTCATTAGAGCCGTCCGAAAGTGTGCCCACTAAGCTTCAAAGCACAGACAGAAGGCAAAGCAGCATCATGTTTGCTCTGAAAGATCAACAGAAAGGTGAAGAAACTGATTCCATCAGGCTCCATAAACGCAGGAGGAGGTTTATAATTAAAAAAAGCCCAATTCTGATTTCCATGAACAGCTCTGTTCTCAACCTGCCCACGCTTAAGTCTGAGGATAGAAACAACAACAAGTGGAAAAGTCTCTATCAGATCCAAGGAGAAAGGAAGCGGATTATGAGGGAAACTTGTTCAAAATACAAGAGTAATAACAGAAGAATAATCACTCCTTATCATGTCTCTAGAATATTTGTAGAGGACAAATACAGGGTTCTATACTGTGAAGTGCCAAAAGCTGGCTGCTCTAACTGGAAACGGGTGCTCATGGTGCTCAACGGCCTGGCTTCCTCCACTAAAGACATCCAGCACAACACAGTCCACTACGGGAACTACTTAAAAAGGCTGGATGGCTTTGATCACAAAGGAATTTATCACAGGCTCAACACTTACACCAAGATGCTGTTCATTCGAGAGCCTTTCGAAAAGTTGGTGTCAGCATTTCGGGACAAGTTTGAGCATCCCAACAACTACTACCACCCTGTTTTTGGAAAGGCCATCATTTCCAGGTACCGTGTCAATGCCACCAAAGAGGCACTAAGGACAGGCTCTGGGGTGAAGTTCAAAGAGTTCATTCAATACCTCCTGGATGTACACAGGCCAGTGGGGATGGATATACACTGGGATCATGTCAACAGGCTGTGCAGCCCGTGTTTAATAGACTATGACTTCGTTGGGAAATTTGAAAGTATGGAAGAAGATGCAAATTTTTTCTTGCACTTAATTGGTGCTCCACAAAATTTGACTTTCCCCAAGTTCAAAGATCGGCACTCCAACGAAGAAAGAACTACCACTAAAATCACACAACAGTATTTTGCACAACTTTCTCCTTCCCAACGACAGCAAAGCTACGACTTTTACTATATGGATTACTTGATGTTTAACTACTCGAAACCTTTTGAAGATTTATATTGATTTGAGAGCTGGGACATTTCCACAGTCACATCAATTGAATTACATAACAAATCCAGGTGGCTTCTGTCTATATACACCTATCTGTTAGTAAACAATTTGTTGAAGAGCAGGAAAAAACCCAAACCAGAACATAAACGGATGTTTACACCTTCACCTTAATTGCCTCCTTTTTCAAATCATATTTTTTCTATAATTTCTCCATAT
This sequence comes from Formicarius rufipectus, assembly GCA_013399695.1. Classification (NCBI taxonomy): domain Eukaryota; kingdom Metazoa; phylum Chordata; class Aves; order Passeriformes; family Formicariidae; genus Formicarius; species Formicarius rufipectus. The sequence goes on along the minus strand of VXAU01005005.1, from coordinate 328,396 downwards.
GAAATGTTTGTACATATATGCATAATGTGTCAGGGTGCCCAAATAAAGCACAGAATTTTCCGTGCTGGTGTGGCCTCTGTTTGCACTGGGAGGACATTTTCAAGCCAGGGAAACACACCTGGCAATTCTACAGTGGAGCCGGTATTTCAAACCCTTTACCATTTACAAAATAAGTCTGACAGTGATGGAATAGCAAGAAAAAAATGTACTAAGTAATATTTAGAATTTGTTGAAATCTGCAAGTCATGAAGCCGTACACTAAGCAGGCACTATGTGTTTGAAGTTGGATGTTGATTGCTATTTCCTGATAATCCTAAATTAGTTAGGGAGAAAAAGTCTAATCATACTCACACTGTTCAAAAACACATTGGTAAAAACAACTAATACTTAATGACCATGTGAGAGCAGTATTAAACCAGATGTTGCAACTGGGAGTGAGGATGTGTTCAACCCCTGCAATATTTCCCTCATGGCACATTCATCTGCAAAAATATAAAATGCAGGCGAACATTTGCATCTTTATAAATGTTATTAAAATTCTTTTAATCCTTTGCATTAACATAAATCTCTAGTTTTAATCTTCATAGTCACCAGGAATATCAAATCTTTCCCTCTTAATAACAAGCAAGAATAAGTGTCACTTCCTGCCCAACAGGGTAGTTCTTTTTCATCACTGCAAAACAATTTGCACTTGCTTATTTTAGTAACAGTTAGATCTGACTGAACATGCAAAAACTATTCCAGGTGGTTTAGTTCAGTTTTTCATTTTCTATATTTGAGAAGGCTTTCTCTCATCTCTAGCAGAATGTCTTGTGAGAATCAAGCACTCGACCTCCCACTAGTTCTGTTGGTCTTCACACACTCTGTATACAGAACCCTTGTTCACACACCAGTTCTCCACTTGACACGATGACGTTTAAACTGGCCACATGGGAACCAGGATCAAACTCTACCACAACACCAAGCCTGGACTCCCCAGTCATTTCTGGAGTTTGCATTTCACAACCAACAATTCTGCCACAATCGGCACTGTACAAATGTCAACACCTAAGAAGCAATACTCGCTGCAATTGTTTCACCTTTCAGGTTCAGATCCTCATGCAGATTTTTCATGCATCACAAGCACTGGCCTCAGAGTTTCCCCAGAAACACCTCATATATTTTTGGGGCTTTAAAAATTCTAATAGAGAAAAAATTTGTTTCAGACTACCTTGTAGTGAAAGCTTTACTGATAAATATTTCATGTCATGTCTGACATCACTTTTTCCATTTTTTTCAGAGAAAAATTGGTTGTATTAGAAAGGAACTCACATTGCTCCATGAAACCAGCCATCCTTCCCTGTCTGCCCAGTCTCCCCATCACTGCTGCCCCCACCTTCCCACCCACTCAGAGACCTGTTGATCTGCTCTCATGGCTACAAAACAGCATTTTTAGTCAAAGTCCTTATTCTGCTGGTCCAGCTCAGACCAGCAGTAACAGGCTGGGGGATATTGCCTCACCCAACAGGTCACAATCAGGAGTATCCAGGGGAAAACAAGGCACATAAATCACTTCCTGGTGAAGATAGAGCAGATTCTGATAGTGCTGGGATTTACTGGGGGTTGAGGAGGCATGGTCACAACAACCACTAGGACTTTGAGTCAAGCCACCCTTAACATTTAATGCTCTAAAATGCTCCAAGAATGGCTGGCATTCTAATTGATGCAACTGATGGCCTGTAGTTACAGAAATCACAGCCACCAACACAAGGATAGGATATAATGGATATTGTAGCCCTCAGAGCCCTTTCCAGGGTAGGATCCTGCAAGCAGGTCACTGTGTCAGAGCCCAGAGTGTTCCCCCTGCCCCTGCCCAGCAGTGCTGAGATCATTCCAGCCAGCAGGTGAACCTCCCTGGGAGGAGAACCTCAGCTCCCCTTGCTGCAGCCCCACTACAGCCCAGGGGAACGTGGTAGGTTTGCTCTGGAAGGCAACCAGAGCCAAGCTGAGCATCATTTGTATTCAGGCCTCTGACAGTGTTAGAGTGCTCTGAGGGTGGGATTGAGGAGCTTAATCCTTCAGCCACATTCACATGGAAGACCTGACTCTCCTTCCTCCTCCTCCTCCCTCACCCCGGTTCTTTTTCAGCTTAATCTACACAGACACATAAATTCACAGAGTCAAAAGGTCACATTTACATCTGAAAGATTTTGCTGGTACATTTACACAACAGTAAGTGTTCATTGTATGAATAGAACAAAAAAATACCAACAAAATTGCACTTCTGTGTGTCTCAAACCAGTACTTTTCCTACCACTAGCCCCTCTATATCTATTTTAATTATTTTACAATAAAAGAGAACAACAAGGAAATAACATTTTCAATGACAAATGAAGATGAAGACTTTGACAGGGTCTTATTCTGTCTGATAACAAAAACTGCTCAATGATTTGCATGTTTCTGACGAGCTGTATATGGCCCAATAGCATCTGTTTTACTCTAAGTCAAGGAAGGCAGAGGTATTTTTCTAATACTCAAAGGTACTTCATACTGGCTGATTGCATTTACCTGCCTCTGTTACTTTCATCTCCCAGTCCCAATTGACTGGTGGAAACAAAGCAACAAGTGGTTTAAAATCAAAAATCTGTAAAGATGTATTTTAAAGCCAGAAGAAATGCAATATCTTGAACAACGACAACAACAACAAAAAATCTAAGGCAGCAGATAAGTAAACTAATATTTTCATATCAATCAAAATGTTTAAGTGAAAAGCAACAGTTTTGACTAGATGATGTTAAGTTTTCAGAATGCTCATTTCCCTTTGGATTATCTTGTCTTTTACTCTACATACAAAAATTTGGCATTTCCATTTCTGATAATGCAATTGAATTTTTTCAGAGGTGTTCATTCCGAATTCATTCCCATATTTTATCCTTCTCTTCATATAGAAATGTTTCATTTCATATGGAAAGTGGAAGTTAAAAGACTATACCAAAAGAATCCTATTTTCAGACAAACAGCCTAGCTCAGAGGTAAACATTAGACAAAGCAGTTTTGTCAATCAAAATGTTTTCTTTTTTTAATTTTTCTTGCTGTATCTTAGGTGAGAGGTGAATGTTGTTACTGCTGCACTGATCACTGAGTTGTTCTCCTTGCTCTCATGTTGAAGTTTTCTGCTGCTTGTGCTCCTGCTCCCCTCCTGCCTACCTCTCTACCCACTCTCCCGTTGTCCTAGAACTCTGTCCACCCTCGAGTCAGGAACCCCAAACAGCTCAGCTCCTGACAGCACCTCCCCTCCACACACAGCTTAAACAAACCTGCCTTCCAGCTTCTTCCAGCCCTTTTCAAGTTGCTTCCAGTGCTGGAGACACTTCACTTGACTCTGCCTCCATCACACCTGATGCTCTAACAGTTCCCCAAATCCCTGCTTCCCACCTTGGCATTTGAGTGCTCAGCACAGGAGGAGCAGGGTGTTCCCAGAGGAAAGGAGCCAGCCAAAGCAGGCACAGCAACCCAGGTGTGAAGGCACATGAACAGCAACAGGGCAGGACCTCACACCTCCAAGTGCTCCAAAGCCTTCAGCAGCAAAAGGGATCAGCACAGGGACAAAAATAAATCGTGTAAACCAAGTAAGTTTATAAGATGAGCTCAGTAAGAGAGCATCCTCAGATGAGAGACCATCTAAACAAAGCCCAACTCTTTAGCCAGTTTTTGGTGTCCTGGCACTCCCAGCTGCCAACTGCAGCCCTGCTATTCCAGGGACACTTCAGGAGAACTAAACCAAACCAAGACAGTGCCCAGAGCCAGCCAAGTGAAACTGCTGAGCAGTGCAATGCACAGGTTATTATCTGGCTTTGCAAAGTCTCCAACTGAAGACAGCAATAATCTTTTAATTAAGGAATAATTTAAGAACCTGGCATTGGGATGCTCTGTAAATGAAATGCATTAAGATCTAAGCAAGCTCTTCTTCTTTGAGACCTTTGTGTATCTAAAAAAGTCATCTGTGCAGTGTGTACAAATTAAATGATGGTGATTTGCTGATTTTTGTATTAAAAAAGCCTCCCCACTGCACCAGCTATTTACCGTGCCTGACTTCACACAACAGTGTCAGTTTAGGAGGGTTTATGCCTCTACAAATTTAAAAAAAAAAAAATCAAGGTATTAAAGTGAGTTTTCTTAACTCCTTATATCCATAACTTTTCAGAATTTCCATTATGGGGTTCCAGTGCTTTTTTCCATAACAATCCCCAATATTTGAGCACATCAGACTGTACAGGATCAAAAGAGAAGATGAACTGAGGATAGGAGGTCAATTTTTTTTTTCCACAATTTAGATTCAGTGGTCTCAGAGGTCTTTTCAAACCTGACTCCATAATTTGGTTTACACCTTCATAATGACTGAAGTAAAGAGTATTTAAAGGGTTTTTTTACATGTAGGCACTGTGTTCTGGTGATCCCCTTCCTCCCCATCCATCTTTGAGCAACTTGTTGAGAAAATCCACTCTTTGGATAATCAAAGACTACCTTTTTTGAGAGAGAGGGATCCACAGAGCAAGATAGATGCACATACATGGCCTGCATGCACCACACAGGACATGAATTTATCCTTAGTTTCTTCACACCTCTCCTGTTTGGGCAACAGCATCTCTGTCAGTAGAAGCAAGAGCGCCCCATCACAAATCCATGTACAATTATCTGCTTACACACACTCATGTAAATTACATAGGAAAAAACCTGTGCAAATATGTGTATACTGCACATCTGCACATTATAAATGCATAGGGGAGATATAATCCCACAAACATTCATTGGAAAATGCATTCAAGGTATATCAAACATATGCACTGTTTTTTAGATAGTTTTTTTCATTTCTTTGTACAGTAATACCAGATAATTGGTCATGCCAACTCAAATGGTACCACATTACCAGGAATGAATAGATAAAAACTGAGTGCACATTTTTGTTGCTGTTTCATTTAAATATTGTTGCTTTCTTATTGACACAAGCTGCTTTAAATCACTGAGTTGACATGTTCTTCTTCTACCCCAACAAGAAATCACACAGGGGATAGTCCAGTCAGCTGCTTGGAAGTGAAACGTACAAATCTCAGCCTCACCTACACTTTTTACTTGCATAAATGATAGCAGCAGACCATCTGCATGCAGCAGCAGCTTTGTTTTTCAGTGCACAACAAGAGACACAAGGCTGAGCACAGCCTGTTCGAGCTGATATTGCTTCAAGGGATGATTTTCAGGTTGGCATTGTCAGCTGTGGTGATTTCAAAGCCTCAGCACGCACCTGCACACTCTGGTGTGATGACTTGGGAAGTGTCCCAAGCCTCATATGGCAAGATGCACGCAACTAATTTCTGTCCCAAGACAACAGCTACTGGTTAAGAAGCACCAGCAGTTTTCCTGGCTTTTGCCAATAGACCTAGCAGGCAAGGCTGCCAACAAACTCCTCTGATGGCTTCCAGCAAGGCAGCCCAGAACAGACACAGAGGAGGAAGACAGACATGACTAAGCCCTGCTCGCTGCCTTCAGCCTCTTTGGTTAACACATTAAGGAGTATTCGACACAGTTAGTTGTGACTCATGGGAGAGAAGGAGAATGTTTGCTTTATGACTAGTCCAATGGAAACCTTCAACCTTGCAAAAATAGTTCCTGGTCTGGTTTAATGAAGAACTCCAAATATTTGGCTTAAAAGTAACACTTTGGGAAGTCCTGTGCATACACACGTCTCAGTGGACAACTAACCTGCAGGCAGCAAAGAGCACACCTACGAAACACCTTCTACATGGGAAAATCTTCTAAGGGTCATTTTCCAGGCAGTTGGTGCCACAGTGAATTTTACCTAAATAAGCTGGTCCAAATTATGTCATCCATTGCCATTTTTGCCACCAACATCTTTTGTTTCACTGAAGACACATTGCAGCAGAGGTCAAGTTTTCATTATGCACCTACTTTGCATGAGACCTAAATTTCTCTGTTTAAATCCAGCTATTACAGTAGGGCTGGCCCTGTGTTTCAATTCAGCTTTATGGGATTCTCTATCAGTGATCTTTTCTAGCAGTGTCATCTCTTTTCCTAGAGCTTAAAATTACACTGTCAAGTTATGAAAAATGAAAGAGGCTTTCACAACCCAACTTTTCCACAATTATTTTTCCAATCTGGGATTCCTGTCCAGATTTATTTTCACTTAATACAGGAAATTTCCTCCCAACATATCCAAACAGAAGTATGTCACCAGCTGCAAAAGGTGTTAAGATTATGTTCAAGCAGAGAGAACAACAGCATGGGAAGCAATGGCCTAAGGCGACTGCACTAAGAGCTTGTCCCAATCCATTAAACACTAGTGGAGGTGGCTTCTTTCCCAAGAAATGAAAGCTCCAGGCTACAGTTCACCTTCAAATTCATAGATACAGACTAACATACATTATGATCACAAGAAAAAGTTGATTTAACTCTGGTTTGAGTGTGCATCCAGTCAGTATAACCCTTTCTGTGTACCATGGTGGAGCCACGGGGAAGTCTTGTGAAGGTGATGCCAGCCCAGGTAGAGATCCATGCCCTGGAGACCACAGGGCATTGTTTTAGCTGTCGGTTCATGGAAAATGTCAAATAGTTGACCTCTTTCTACAGCACTCACTCACAAAACACTCCTACACCCAGAAGGAGTCAGGTATGCCAACACTTAGGGTGGGGAACTGGGACTTTTGGTCTGTTATCTGCCTGGTTTGGGTCTGAGCTCCTAGAACTGCTCTGCTTATCTTTGTCCATCTGTGGTGTGGAGGAAAATTCAGGAATTAGATGATCCTGAGTGTTTTACACTGTATTTCATTTACTGATCTCAAATTCATTTAATTCACCTATTGCAACGTACCATGGAAAGGAGTTTAGCTTGGGGGTTTTCCCCACTGATGTTACCAGAATATTTTTTTCTTAATAATACCAGAAAAAAACCTAAACAAAGTCACTACAGCACAGGTAACCTGACCAATAAAACAGACAATGTGATAGAGCAGGAGGCTGCAATATTTGCACAGTCTCATATTATATTTCTCAACTGAAATCCATACAGACATGAATCCTGCTCAAGTGACACTCTGTGTACTCATCAAGGTGATACTGTCTTTATAAATCAGGCATACAGGGACCATTTCAAGCAGTGTGGAAAACACAGCAGACATAGTATGAGATGGGCTATGAATCTGACAGTTTATCCATGTTTATCCTTGAAAAAATGGGGTTTATTTTTATTATCTAAAATAAATCTGAGAACTTCATTAGATCATCCCACCAAAATTGAACGTCAGGTTTATATTACAGTCTACAAAGAACACAGGAGCTGGTAATGATCAAAACACTTTACCTTGGAGTTCTTTCATAGGTGAGTTTCAAAATTGACTACTCAGAATAAAAAGCTAAGCCTGCCATACTTGACCAAAACATGCAGCTTATAAACACAGAAGATTGAACATGTGCAGAAGTAAAATGAAATTTAGAAAAATTCAGAAGATAAAGCATTGATAGTACACACTATTTATCCATTTTCTCCTCTTTCACAAGGGGCTACTTCTCCCCCACTATTCATTATTCTAAACTATGAGAAGTAATATCCAGAACTACAATAAAGACTGGTCTCGAACACATTTCCCCATTCTCTACCTTCAGCTCAGAAATATGTTTCCCTGCAGATATACTTGACCAGCAAAGTACCCTGGAGTAACACCTTCCAAATCCCTGAGCTTCCCAATCCAACTGGCTTTGAAGGCATTGGCTCTTCTGTTTCAGCAGAGAAAAGCAACTACTGACACAGCTCTTTAAGGAGCATTGTCCACTCACTGATTTGGTATCAGCCTGTGGATGTTCAGACCTCAAAACTATCTGACTCCACTTTTCTTGTCTTCAGTTCAGACTTCGTGCTGTAGCCTTGCAGATTTGCTGCAGATGAAATGCAATGGTTTGTTTCTTGCACATCAAAGTCTCCTGTCCCTCCTGAAACACCCTCACAGAAACAGGACTGGGGACAAACTGCACTGTCCTGCCTCCCAGCCAGCTGGCTGCTCTTAAATGGCCTGAATCTTCTCACCCCTTTACATGCTCCTGGTTTTGGACTAACATTTAACTTTTGCAGGTTTAGTATGTGGCATGAATGTCATACAAATCCAGACAGATCTGCCAGTTCTGGAAATCTAAGTCACAGTGTGGACTCACATTCTCCCTGAGAGCAATTAAAACCTCCAGATACACCCAGCCTCACTAATCCAAGGCTGTGGAAGAAATGCTAATGCAAATCCAAGTATATACATCCACTCTTCACTTCTGCCTTCATTGACTGTTTGATTGGTAATTAAGGCATATATTTGGTTCCAGAGATACAGGAAAAAAAAACAAATCCCAAAGGAAGCAGCTGAATCTGAGCCCAAGGTTATTAATCATACTGCCTCTAATTGTATATAAAATATCTTACTCCCTCAAAAATGTTTTTTTTTAAATATTATGGGATTTAAATATGTCACAATATTCTGGATATCTTGATTAGATCTCCTTTAATATCCTGCCTCCGAATAATTCGTAATTTATTTAACACCACTATAAATCTCACAGAAATGAAGGACTCTTACTAATCATTAAGATTAAGCAGAATTTTTAGCCTGACTAGACTAGCAACAAAAGTTGATAACGGGAATTTTTTTTTACTTAAACAGTGCTTTTTACTGTCTTCTTGTAATTAAAGTTTCAACTGAGGTCCCATTAGGCTGATAGTGATCCCCCCTGTGAGTCAGACAGACCCTCAAGTCTTCAAGTTTCCAGAGTTAAGTCTCACTGGTAACTGGCATCGGGGAAGGTTTTGATTAAATCAAGTGAAAACTCACTAAGATTAAAAGCCTAAAGAATTTTGCTCCTCATTGGCATTTAAAATGCTTTCAAGAGCATTCCCCTGAACCACCCAAATCACGTGTCCTCACCAAGCACCACATGGGTCACTTTAGCCCACCAACCCTGTAGAGGTGCCAGCTGCAGGTCAGGGAGCCCAAGGACACTGAAGGGTTCTATAAATGCCTTCCCTCAGTCAGTGCTCCCTCGAGATTAGGACACAAAAATCAGTGTATTTAAAGTCAGGGAGGACACAGAACCTGTGCCAAGCAGAAATCCAGGACGGAAGGGAAGGGAAGGGAAGGGAAGGGAAGGGAAGGGAAGGGCTACACAGAATCTCTGAACAGAGAAGAACTGGCTTGGGAGAAGCACTGCAGGATCTGCCCACGGGAGAATATACTACCTACACAGCTGGGCAGGGCTGGGCCTGCAGTGGAACTGCTTTATAGGCATTCCTCAACCTACAGAAGCTGTAGCAGGGGCACTCTTGCTTCTTTCACGGCTTCTATGCCCCTTATATTTTGTAGCCCTTCTACAAGAGTCCCTACTCTGATAAAAGCCACCATAGTCCTCCTGCCTCTGCCAAGAGCACTTCCAAATTTCTGTTCCAAACTGTGACCATACATATGTTGACCCTGGGGCTTCATCCATTTGTCACCTGCTGATACTGGCTTTCACAGTTTCACTTCTGTGTTATCCTTACAGTTTCTTTAAGAATCCCTTCCTGAGTCTTTCCCTCTCCCCTCAACCAACATGCCACACTGTAAGAACCAATTCAAGACTCTCTCCTTCCTGGTAAAGATATTGTAGAACTGACTGGACTACTGGTCTACTGGATCACCCAAGTCAACCTCCTCCATTTCCCTGTTCATCCAGTGTCTCCCCCTTACAGCTTACCTGTAGCCAATAAGCATAAATATTTGCATATCTACAAATAAGCATACATTTGCCACCTTTCAAGTCATGCTAACACACCCTGAAGAAGTTCAACTTAAAATCCTTCTTCCCAGTACTTGTTTCTCTCGACAAATCCAGAAAACTACTCCACAAACTCTGGGTGGGCCAGGAAGGCAAATCTACCAGGAGGCTGAACAGATAATCAAAGCCTCAAACTGGCAGCACAGGCAAGGTTGGTCCTGCCTACCCATCAAGGTCTTTAATAAGGACAGCTGGACAGTCCATCCAGAGAGGCTATTTCTACAAGAAAGGGATCCCCAGATGGAAGAAATGAAAGTCTTTCTGTTACCATAAATATGCATAACAGCTCAGTGCATGGCTTAGCTTTTTTAAGCTTTAACCAAACACACCTCAAAACAACCATTAACTCTGGTCAAGGACTGCTCTTAAGCAACCATCAGAATAAAAAGGACACTGTAGCTGTTCCCATACCACAGCAGTGTGAGATCCTATATTTACCATGAAAGAGAAACAACAGTGTATATAGCATTTGATCAGCTGAAGAGTTCACCAATCCCAGTTTTGTGTGTATTTTCAGCTCCAAAGAACTGAATAAACTAACAGTTTTGTAGCACAGCCAGTAAAGACAAAGGGGAAGTAAATCAAAGCACCCAATGGAGAAGAGGTAGAAATCCACACATACCAGCTCTGCATTCAAAGTTACCTTCCTGCTTAGAGAGAGGTTTTCCCTTTCATTCCCTTCTGAAGCTTTCAATACAGCTCAGTGCCAAAGGCAAGTTTCATATTCACTTGAACAATTCTGATGTTCTCTGGGAAGTCTTAAGCAGCTTGTCCCAGAATATTTCTCTGCATCCTCCTGCTTGCCTATAGCCTCAGAGAATATGGACATTTTTATTACACAGGTGATCTGGTGACAGAAAAGTATTAACTGTTCATGTAAAACATCTTGCTGCAGTTTTAATATCCAAAGACCCATGTTTCAGTTTTGGGGAAGATAAGGTATTTTGGTGGAAGAAGAAAGATTTTAAGATCTTGTTTCCTTAAGCAAAAGTATTTAAGTTATAACACTTTGTGTAGGTACTTAATAAAGCTATTATCCAAAAAAGCAATTATTATTATTACTTTAAAATACAGCCTTTTTCCTTCAGAAAGAAGTGAAAGAAAGAAGCTGTCCTCATTTAGAAGTACAAGGCTGAGCACAAGAAGCTTAAGTAACTCTTGATCACAGACTGCTGAATGGCTTCAGAAATCAAGTTACTACAGCCAGAATCATTGGAATTAAAACTTAAAATGTGGCAAAAAAAGGTGAACAGTTCAATTAGTTCCCCGAAGATAAAAATTGCCACAATGAAGTTTGTCTGAGAGAAGAACTCTCAAATCTATGTAGGGGTGCCAAAGCCATCCCAGCAAAAAACTCCTTGTTCTCTGTGGCCAGAATAACAAGAAGTGTCCTGGTCCCCTGCCATGCCAAGGACAGCAGCCCTTACACACCACCCAACGCTTCTACAGGGTCAGGAGAACTCCCAGAGACTCTTTGCAAACAGCCACAGATGGTGCCACTCAAAGAATGAATTTACTGCAAATAAAGAAACAGTCACAGAAATCAGGTGCCTGAGCTATTGCTCAGACTTGAACTGTCACTAATCCTTTGCAAGACACTATAAATGGATGACTGTGGGTGTTTTTCATAACTTGAGGGTCAACACTTCATATGAGACAGATTAAGAGCACTGGTAAACAACCAAAACAGCAACATGGCACATTCCAGTAGAAGGACACCTCATAGCAAGCTCTAGGACTGAGCACTGTTGTTTGCAATATAATAGGAAACACCTCTATAAAAGAGAGAAGTGATGGTTAGCTGAAACCACAAATGCACCCACAGCCATTCTGCAATGCAAGATGCCCATGGACCATCACCCCGAGCTGCTGGTGGGCGTACAGCACTGTTAGGTTGTTTTCTCCTCCTGACCAGCTGGAGCAGTGTGGTTTTGATCAATTATGACCATTAGAAAGAACCTTGGCTGGCACACTTTGCAAAAGCTGGGATGCATCACAAAGCTAATCCAAATGCTCCTAAATGATTTATGGTAAACTGGATGTATGCATCCAAACCAGAGCACTTGTGTGCAAGTGCAGCATAAAAGCAGTTTAGAACAGGGAGAAAGAACAAACCAATCTTTCATGTTACTCAATAGGAGGTATCTCAGTCCTCCAAAATGCATCCCCAAATACATCTCTCATTACCTACTGCAATCTTTTACTCTTCTGTCATTCAGCCTTATGAAACAAAAAGGCACACTTGAAATAAGAGCAGGAAAATGCACCTGACAAATTGAGATATGTTATCTATTCATATAAAACTTCCCACATTATAAGACAGCTACTACCTGAGCATGCTGTTCTTTCACTTTCAGTTAATTTTTGCCATACTCTCCAGGGTCTCTTCATTACCTAGCTGTGATGCTAACAACTATTTGTTCCCCCACAGACACAGATTATTTAAATACCTGTCTTGAAGGAGGTGATAGATTATTCAAATATCTGTCTTGCAGGAGGTGATAGATTATTTACATATGTGTCTCGGAGACGGTGGTCTTTTCCCTTGAAAACTGGAAACATCAGTTTGCATCTCAAGCCATAGTGATCTCAGTTTTAAAAAGAAAGAGGGAGAAAAAAAGAACTTACCCTTCATAAGCTTTCCCATTGGTTTTGAAAAATCTGGCAGCTGCCCAGGAGGAAAAAATTGTCCCAATAATAGAGGCTGTGCCGCTGAAAAATGTCATCTCTAAAACTGTTGATCATTAGCGAAACACCATAGATCAGGATCTTTTTAACCAGCAGCATTAGAATAACTTGAGAGGGTGACTAAAGCCAGTGAAGAGTTTTCCCCATAATTACTGAAAAATGAAACTAATTTCTTTTCACCCTGAATAGCTTTCACCTCTTGCCAGAAGCACAAATGCAGAATACGGATGTTAATAATGAGGATAGTAGGAACGAGAAGTGTTTTAAGATTTAAAGGCTGACTTTTTAATGGTGTTCATGTGTAGTGTGGCATGCCATATAATTAATGCAACTCCTTTTTACCAATTCAAAAATGTATATTTCTCTGCACAGAGCTGCAGTTCTGATGCTATTTAGGGAAACTCTTGGTCCTTTTGCACCCACTCATGTCTCAGATCATTAAGTACTTCGGGTGACATTAGAGTAATACAACTTACTTTTAAGATCTTTGTCTTTCCAAATATTATAGAGCTAGAACTGTAGGATGTTTTATGCACTCAACACCCCACCTAATAAATAAGAAGACTGACAAAGTATTCAGTAGAAATGGACACAGTAAATCTTTCCTACGTTTACCCAAGCACTGCCTGCATTTCTTCTGTTACTCCCACAGTTGCAATCACTCTCATTCCAGCTTTAAGAAACCAGACAACAAAACTGGAGCAGAACAAGGCACTGTCACAGAATTAACAACAAATTTTGGAACATTCTCGGGCTGCTCACATGGAAAGCCAGGCAGCTTCATGCTCAGAGGTACCTGCAACCTGCAGCAGCTACATGAAAATTATCAAGGCTTACCTACCCCTGTCACAGCCTTTCCTCCAGTTCACATGTTTTCAGACCTTCATAAAGACAAAGTTTTGCTAAGTCTTTACTCGCTTGAAATTCAGTTGGTTTGAGTCCCAGCAAGCCTAACTCTCCTCCAACTTTTCTTGTTAAAAAAAAAAAAAAAACCAGCAAAAACCAATGCACACACCACATAAAAGACACAATTTTCAACATTCATTAATTTTCCTCAATTACTCAAAAGCCAGATCTGAGCAAAACCAACAGTTTCATCATTTTCTTGTTCAGGGAGGTGGCGTAAAAATGCTAGCAACTTCTTCACAGCTATATTCCACAGGCAAACTTTGATTAATGACCAGCCAGACACCCTTTGCCCCTCGATCCTCAGTTATTACCTTTGCTCCAGTTCCCAGAAGGTTCAGGATCACCAACACAGTCACTGAAGAATTGAATCATTTGTCTTTTAATCAAAGAACTAATACAGTTGCACAGCTTTAAAATTTACACATCTATAATTACATTATTTCAAAAGACAAAAGTATTCTTTGTTAATGATGACAGTGTTGCCACTGTCTCCTCCTCGGATCTCACATAGTCACCTGTAGACTTTAGTCTCAAAATATTCTATAATATAGGAATGTTTTCATGCCCTGTTTAAATATTGTCCTATCTAGAATAGAAATAGTGTGAGCTTGACTAAATGACATTGAATGATAGAATAGAACAAAAGGAAAAACAAGACCACCACATTCTTGGGGAATGTAAACCTCTTGTAAAACACCAGCACTAAATCCTTAAACATCCAGTACACAGCAAGGCCAACAGGGCAAGGTTTCTGTAAGTCACCCAGGAGCTTCACCTTTCCCAGGGACTTTTTCTCAGTCACTTAAAAAAAAAAAAAATAAATAAAAAAAGGAACCTACAAATGTCTATTCTGTATCTTCTGTAAGTGATAACTTTTCCACGAATAGAACAAATTGATGGGGAAGGTGCCTTCTCTAATTACTCACTGTGAAAGCACAGTCCAAACTGGAATTCACAATCAGCTTAAATAATAATCAGTCTAATGACTAGGTTGGCAACAGACAGAAGCTGGAAGGAACAAAATGAGTTGCTGCAGGGTTATCACGGGGGAAGCTGTTGCTGATGAGCTAGGAGCTGTTGAAAAATTTCCCCTGGGAGTTTGAAGAGACTTGCAGTGAAGGACCACAGAGATCCAGCACCAACTGAAAGAGTCATAAATAATTTTGTGCCAAAGCAGTTTCCATACACCAGCAGCCAGAGGATGCAACATCCCCAAAGAGACCAGATACGTTTACAGAGACCACCCCCAGAGAAGAGGAGACTGCAAGCATTTTTAACATACTGCAGCAGGATGAAAGACAAGGACTGCAGAATGAAAACCTCCATTGTGAAGATGTCACCTTTAAGATTTATACACACATTAAGTTGTGAAGGTTACAAATAAAGCAAAAAGAACAAGTGACTGCTTTCAAATAGACACACAAGCAGAGGATTACATGGGGTAAAAGCAAGTGGTTTCTGCTCCATAATGATTCACAGCTATATATCCACATAAGGCACCCTGATAATGCCTGTGGCATGGAGAAACACTCCCCACCTTTGTTCCAAAACACGCCTGTTCTTTGCCTACTGCTTCTTGTAAAAGACACAGAGGCTTTCTTTGCCATTTCTGGCAGTAGGGTTTACTGTAAACACATATTAAGGCTTCCAGGTAACCAAAGATGGCACAGCTATGAATCAGTAATTTTTATCTTCAAAAGGCTCTTGCTGCAGTAGGGACTGGATTCTGTACACTTAAGGAACACTTGAAAGGCTGTGGAACATTCCTAGTATTTGCATCCATATACACATCCAGTAAGAGGAAGGCAGGGGACTGTGTTCAACAGTGGTCTTCTGCATTACTCACTCCAAAATGAACAAGAGGTGAGGGGGGGAACAACTGGCAGTAGCAGCTCGTGTATTTCATTTGCATGGCATGCTTTTTTAATCCTTCTCTGGGTTTGCCTCTACATTAGCTAGCTAACTAACCTCACCACAACCTCTCAAGGGCACAGGCTGGAGTCCTGCTCCATTCTATCTTATTCACTTGCCACCAGTACACACTGCATGGAAAAGTCCAGACCTTCCTGTGCTGAAGTCAAATTTCATTGAGCTATTTTTCTCTGACAGCTGCAAACCACAAAAGGTAGGGATGATATATTAAGGCTGTTGTCCAAAGATACCAGAAAGATGTCTGCTTATTTTATCTTACTGTACTTCATGTCATTGTTTGAGCAAGGCCACATCAAACCACAGCTCAACCACTGAGTGTTCTCCAGCAATGAAACCACTCCTACTGCAAGCCCATAGGAACAGGGGAACCTTCTCTCTCCATGACATAACAAATGAGCATAACAAAAACCTTGGGGTTTTCATCTCAGGACAGAGGTGAGATGAAGACATAGGTGACTGCAGAGCTTCAGGAAAGGTAATTTAAAAACTAGCCCTCCCCCAAGTCTAGGCCAGAAGAAGGAACAGGGCAGAGGGTGGCAGATGAGGGGAGAGGGCACAAAGGTTCCCTTTAGAGAGCTGTCATACCCAGATGACTTCCTGTAATTCTCAACAGACACGGCAGAGCTCAGGCAACCATTTTGGAAAGGTTCTTTACTAAGTACACTAAATCACCACAATCCCCAAATAATTGCAAGCCCTGTGTGTTTTCTGAATTCACATGTACGACCAGTTCACTACTGAGCACAGCCTAGCAGCTCCCACAGCCCGTCAGCAGTGGGTCAGGCTCCTGGGGAGATGGGGCTTAAGGGCAGGTACCACGGCACAGCTGGAGCTCTCCGAGGGGCTGCAGGAGACATTTATTTCTCCTGACACTGTAACTTACTGTGTCACTCACAATGTTATCTGGGTCACCGCTGCAAGTTTATGCGGCATCAACAGCAGCCCTGCTGGCAGGCTGCCCTTCGGTACCTACAGCGATGCACTCTCAGCACCCAATCCTGAGCACTGGAAAACTTCCATTTCAATATCTAATCCAGGCAAAACTTCAGTCCACGTTCCAGACGGGAGAGGAGAGTTATCGGTGAACAGCAGCATAATGAAGCCGCGTTCTGGCTGTCAGACATCCGGCACGGCCGGAGCTGCCGGTCCCTCCTTGAGAGTGATCTCGGTACATTCACTCGTTCCTTCTCGGACTCAATTTGCCTTACAAGGCGGGCGTGAAGCGGCAGAGCAGGCCCGCGTTTGAACCTCTGCCGGCACAGGTTGCAGGGTGCCTTATCTCCCCCAGCCGGGCGGCCGCGGGGATGCGGGGTGGACACAGGGATGTGGGGTGGCCGCGGGGATGCGGAGCAGCCAGAGGGATGCGGGGCGGACACAGGGATGAAGAGCCGCCGCGCGGATGCGGGGTGGACACAGGGATGCGGGGTGTCCTCAGGGATGCGGTACCGCCGCAGGGATGCGGGGCGGCCGCGCCGTTGCCATGGCACCGCCGATGCCCGCGGGTCCAGCCCTGCTGTCTGTACACACAGCGCGGAGCCTTCTCAGGGCTCCGTGGCTGCTGCTGCTCCTTCCTCCAGAGCCCTCTCCGCTCAGCATTTCCATCGTGTTGGCCTTTCCTCCACAGCCCTGCTCTTGCTAATTAGGTTGGCGCTTCATGGAAGCGTCAATACTCGGCTTACCCAATTAAGCGGGAGCCCAGCAGAAGGCCGTCTGCCCCCGCACAAGCCAGGCTAGCAGGCTCTGTGACGCTGGGAAAAGCTCATCTCCCAAGGGTTTTCCCCCAACTTTTCCTTTTCTGTCCCCATAGGAGAGATTAGGAATTAGGTACGCTCACAAACAATATGAAAATTAGGCTTCAGATTTTAGGATTTTTTCATTTTGTTTCATTTCATTAAATTTTGGGTATTGCTTCAGTCAAAAAAAAAAAAATAAAAAAGGAAAGAAAAAGAAAGGAGGGGGAACGAGAAGGCAAATTACAAACAACCACACTGTATGACTTGGAGAGTTGCTAATAAGGTGATTACAAATGAGCTTGTGAAAACAAGCAACAGCTATCAAAAATTCACCTGATGGCCTTCACCCTCCCTGCGTCCCCCAGGAGGAAAGAACCATAACAAGCAAAAAACATTCTCTCAAGTACAAAATGCCCAACGTTTGGGAAAGGAAATAAACAGGCATTTGCAAAAGTGACCTCCTGCCCTGCTCTCTAGGATGACATTAAAACAGAAATGAAAGCAGTGTCCAAATCTAGTTGTGATTAACACAGGACTCAGAGACAGAAGGAATTTAGTTACAAGGAAAATCGGCTGATCTTTCATCTGAACCTTTCTTCTTTTCAAGAAAAATATTTTTCCTTAGAAGAGAAAAAGAAAAAAAGTCCAAACTTTGTGTCATTTCTTTTCTTTCCTATGACAAGCTGTCACTTCTAGATATGGAAACTGTATCACCATGTTGATAGAGAGAGTAAGTGGGGCACGATTTCTCCTTTCCTTTGATATGAACAAAGATTAAAGTAATAAAAAACTAAGAAGATGAGAGTGAAGGAAAAGCAGAATTTTTCAGCAGAGCTGATGTTATTTTAGTATGACATTCCATGAAGCAACAGTGGCATCCAGTGGTATATTTCCATAAGTTTCATATACTACTTTAGTAACTTCTGGCTTACATCAGAATTTTGATTATTTTTTTGGCAACAGGTTCTGAAGGACTTTTCATCCTCTCCCCCCAACAAACACCACCACAGCAACCACCATGCACCCAGCCAGCAGTGCCAGCTGTGGAGACCAAGATGCACAAACACCAGCTCTCAGCTTTCTCAAGGCTTGTTTTGTCACAGCTGCACAGTCAGACATCTCAGGGTTTTATTGAGAAGCTGCAACGTTGATACAAACACGTTCCCAAAGCATTCTCAGAAACACAAAAGACATTTTCCTCTTGGTCCCCACAAGAGTGCAGCAAAAAGAATTCTGTGCTGCCCCCTCCTCAGTCCCCCTCCCTCCCGGTTTGGGTTCTCTGCAAGGCAATATGCTCATTCTTTTCTCATTTAGTGACATTAAGATTATTTTCACTTTATGATATCTAAGTAGATGCTCTGGGCAAAAATGAAGGGCTTATAATTATAAGAGTATACGACAGAAGAAAGTCCATTCAGTGAATTTATTATGGTATTTACAGGCTAGGATCACATTTGCAGTTAAGAAAGCATCTTGTGCTAGCACAAGCTCAGTACTACCATCAGTTGTACTTTAGTAGAAGGAGAACTAACTCTTCAACAAGACAGAGCTGAGAATCAAAATGTGTCAGTTTGGCTCTCAGGTCAATCAAAACTTCTGGTTTGAAATTTTTTTTTAAGGTCAGGTCTGGAAATCTTTTAAAAGAATCAACCTTGACTTCACTAGAAATTATGTTTCACTTAAACTTCCAAAACAGTTAAACTAGAGTATCTGCTCCTTTGTAACGACAATTTCACTATCTACACCCCCCAAATTAACCTTCAGAAAGCCACTGACTGATGTAAGTAGGTTCCCTGAAGGAAAGCATTAGCCTTGTTTCCCCTCTAACATGATAAAACATAAAACCAGCATCTCATGAAGACACTGAAGCTTGGCCTGCATCCAGACTTTGTGAGACAACACAGTCACAGAGTTAACTGATTTTTAATTGGTGTGGTTTCAGGAGCTGCCCAGACAATCTACTCCAGTAAATACAGACAGAAAAGGGAAATTACTGCCACACTGCTGAGGAAGAGGAGGCAGATTAGGAAGGGAGTGTTCAACACTGAACTAACTGCACCAAAATGTACCAATAAACTCAAACCCATGCAGATTATCCAAAACTATGACAGAAGCTGTGCTTCAGTGCTGCTAGCACCGCACAACAACTCAGTCTTTGGAGTAAAAAATGTATTTTATTCAACATGGTACCAAATCATCAGAGTTCATAAATATCATCCATTTGTGACTCTGACAATGGGGTGGCCTGAGAAACAGGTTACTCACACATGCTGATGTTACATGCCTGATGTGGCTGACCAAGAATCCAGCCACCTGAGACGGGTCCACCCTGTTTCAGTCTTGCACTGAAGTGCCAGATTTATAGGTTTAAGTATTTACTAACTGGTTTCACTGCTTGAACTGGCCAGTTCCCAAAAAGCATTATTTCTGTGCAAGCAGGCAAAAACTTGCAGCTGGAACCTGCCCCCAAAGCAGGAAAAAGTCACTGCCAATAGCAATTCAGAACTCTTAGAATATATTGCTCTAGCAAGTGATATAATAACACTAAAAACAGAAGAAAAATGCATAAAAACCAAAAGAAGCTCAAGAACTATTGCCTCTGATGAAGGGAAAAACCCCACATGATTGGGGCGGGCAGTTATGCACAGGAGATGAGCCTGAACTACAAAGCAGAACTGTGATTGAACTTGTACTGTGCTTTGGATAAAGCAATCTTTCAGCAGCAAAGTCATAACACAGAAAAATCTCAGACTGACATGGGATGATCAATATCCTATGGAATGAACCCTCAGAAGAATTGGGTACTTTAAGGCAGAGCTGAAAGATGAAGATGAATTCTCATATTTTCTTTCCCCTGGGCCTCTGAGCTGAGCTAGAAGCTTCCTGAACAACCTTAATACACAGAGTTCCAAATGAATTGCAATCTCTTTTTCCACAACATATTTTGGAAATAAATACAATAAAGCAAGATCTCTGCAGCTCTGAGCCCACCCTGATTTCATGCACATTCCAACTCTAGCAATGTGCTACCAAGCAAAAGATATCTCTATTTTTCCCTCCTCTTCTCCTATAGAGTTCTTCCCCTCCTTCTCCTCCCTCATGCCTGCAATATTAGGCCATTCCCACACCCTGCAGCAGAGCATGCTCACCATCAGCAGCTGAGAGGGAGCAGAAAGCAAACAGGGGCTCCAGGGCTGGGCTCCTCCAGTTGCATCTCCAAGCCAGTATCACACCGGTACCCCAGCCCAGCAAGCAGGGCTCTGTAGCACCAAATGATCCTGATAACGTGGGACTTGAATCTGGAATTAACATTACAGATAACTCAATAAAGAACTCAAGCTTTCAAAAAGCTGCTAGGATATTCATCATGGCCACTTAGGTGGCATTTTTATAAAAAAATACTGGGATACTCAAAGGGAAATAAGCCTGTACCATGCTAATTTATTTTTAGTGTAGCTTAAGAGTTTGTGTAAGGAGCTTTAAAAATAAGCTTTCTTTGGTAGCTTAGAAGAGATCACTTTTTATTAAGTACATAATCATCTTGCCATGTTTACTGGTTTGGACAATATGAACTATGAGATCACAAGATATGTCAGTCATCTGTGTTTCATCTCCAGCAGTGGTTTCAAACATCATATAATGTACCTTCATGTCAAATAATCCCATTCATCACAGATCTCTTGCTTCTGATACCATCTTTCCACCAGATGTCACACTTCCCCTTTACCTGGTAACTCCAAACCTATGATTATAACTATACACAGATGCATTTGTTCTTTTGCTGACCACTTCCACTGTTTATCCTTAATTAAGTATTAGCCATTCTATTTGGTTTGCAGTAGCAGCACTGCATTAAACACCAAAACATGTATTACTTGTGCTGATAAGTTCAAGACCTTACTTATATAGTGGTGCTTCTGCTGTCATAACCAGACAAAAAAGTCTGCATTGCTGTGTTATGGTCTAAACCTCACGCATTTGTATGCATCAACAGGTTATTTAAAATGACAAAAATTCCTTTCCTAAAGCCCCTTTTAAAACAGTAGCATTCTTAGTGGTTTTATTTTTCAGTCCTCTCAACACTCTAATTAGAGAAAAAAATTCCATTCACATTGACCAAATGCATAAAGCAGAAACATTATTTTCATACCCAAATACCTAAATCCCAGCACTAAAGAAGTGGTTTTTGACACAATGTAACATATGAAAAAAATAGGGGGTTAATTCAATAATATTTTAATCATAAGAGCTAAGTTTGGTCTAACCCTGCCACCTTCAGAGGTGACCTGTGTTTTGTTTTACTTTCCAATTTCAGACTGCTGTGTCAGAAGTAACCAGTAGCCTTAGCTGTCGGTAGAGTCTGCAACCAGCTTTCTCCTGTTGCAATAAATGCAATGCTAATATATTAATCTAGACATTAATCCAGAGGAAAGCTATCATTTTGAACACAACATTACCTCAGCCTCAGAGTGTGCTATCACACTCGGCTGCGGTGGTTTATAGATTTATACAATTCCTTTCCTGTCCTTTGACAATGACCTATTTTTAGACACACATCACACTGAGTGGGTATGTCACTTGATAGAATACCATCCTGAAGATTCAAGTCTGTCATAAATAAATATGTAAGACAAACTGGTACATACAAGTTGCCTCTGAGACCTGCTTTCAAGTCCATTCCAGAACGCAGTGAATGGAAATCATTTCAAATGAATGTCTGCTGGTCTCTGCCATGCTCCTTCTCCCAGGACTGCACATCACAGCATGGCCCAGCGGCCCCAGACGGACAGCTCCAAGAAGGGACAGGGCAAGGCGGAAAGGAAACCCTCCAGTGAGCAGGTGACAACCCTTTCCCTGCCCCTCAGAGGGGAAGGCACCTACTGAGATTCAGGTGATGCATCTATTAATTTTGCAGAGGGGGAAATTCCCACTGAATCAGAAAAACCAATAAACAAACATTGGTACCATTAGCAAGACAACCTGTGAGAAGCGTTATTCTGAGGAGACAGCACTTGGGGTTTGGGGGTTTTGTTGGTGGTTTTTTTGGTGGTTTTTGACTCCACCTAGGAAATATTGCCTAGCAACAATGGGAGAACCCTCCTAACAAAATGAATCATGCAGGTATTGGCTGTTTATTCCCATGAAGGGCTGTGTTTCCACCCTGTCAAATGACATCAAGGCCATGTTGCCAGAGGCACTGGGAGTTTTGACCTCTAAAAGGCAATTTTCTCACTGTCTGCTCAGAAATGTAACATTTTTCATATTGAAGGCTTTTATATCATATCTTGTAGGGTTCAGATCTATAAATAACATACTAAAATTCTCCAACACAATAAAGCACCAGCTATTATCTTTTGCTATTAACACTGTAAATATTAAATATCACAAAGTTAGCACTCTATTAGCATAATTAACAGACAACACACACACACAAAAGCACATTAAATTGAACAACCAAATTTACTGGAAATGAACAGAGGCCAGAACTTGGTTCATTTAAGTTCTGAATTTAAGAAAGCAAATATCCACTAGATCACCAGACACCCATGCACAATTAACTCTGGGTTTCCTTGACCAAGTAATTCTTCTCTTAATCTCTTATTGGAGCTATTACAAGGAAGAGTTTTAAGTTATAGGATGGATTAACAGCATGTAAATAGAAAAGGTAAGACCTGTTATTTACAAAGAATGTAGCAAGTATAATTGTCACCAATAAATGAGCATGCATGTGTGTCCCCTCCCAAATTAATTCTTATTAAAAGCTTCCCATATTTTAATTGCAGCAGCTCTGCTCAAAGTAGAGTGAGCCAGTGAGCTTTAGTCCTAAAATTATTGCCTTCCCAATTGCCCTGCAAAGGATGAAACGCAGCCTTGTGACAACTCAATTTATCCAATAAGCATACTTAACTACAGCCTTGCACACCCATACTGTGGTTTTCAAGTAAGGAGACAATGAGAAGTGGAAGTCCTAAACACTGTGAGAACCATCTGCATCTAAATACTGTCAGGGGGTTCTTTGCTTCCTTTTGCCCATGTTAGAAGTCATCAAATCTTAGGGAGAATGAGCATTTGCAAGCCATGGAGAGGCAGGCAGTTGAGCCTGAAAGTATCGTCATTTTCACAAAATTACTGTATCATGATTCTATCATGGGGGTGATGACTGATGAAAAATTCACCATGAGCCAGCAGTGAGAACTCACAGCCCAGAAACCAAGGGGATCATGGGTTGCAACCAGAGAGTGAGGGCAGAGCTCCAGGGAGGGGATGTTCCCACTCTGCTCTGCCCTTGTGAGAGCCCAGCTGGAGCACTATCCCCAGTTCTGGGGTCCTCAGCACAAGAAAGATGTGGAACTGTTGGAGCAAGCCCAGAGGAGGCCACAAAGTTGACCAGAGGACAGGAACAGCTCCCCTGTGGAGACAGGATGGGAAAGCTGGGGCTGCTCAGCCTGGAGAAGAGAAGGTTCCATGGAGACCTCACAGCAACTTCCAGTCAGTGAAGGGACCTCCAGGAAACCTGAGAGGGACTCATCATCAGGAACTGTAGTGACTGGACAAGAAGTAATGGGTACAAAGTGAAAGAGGGGAAATTTAGGCTGGATATTAGGAAGAAACTTTTTATTGTGAGGGTGAGATATTGGCAGTGATTGCCCAGGGAGATTGTGGGTGCCCCAACCCTGGTAGTGCTCAAGGTCAGGTTGGATAAGGCCTTGATCAACCTGGTCAAGTGGGAGGTATTGTAAGATCCCAAGTCTTGAGCTACAAGCTCACCAAAGGAGTTTTCCTTTAAAAAATATACAAGGTGGCAAAAATGAATTTTTAGAAGAGCCGCTGGTTCCCTTAACACTCTAAGAGAGAGCACAAAGGAGAAAAAGCTGGACACATTTTGTCAGAGGACACTTTTACTGGTAAACTTTAGAAAATAATCATCTTGGCAAAAGTTTAAAGGGTAACATTCAACCAAAGTAAAGCATTCCATAAAATATTGACTCAGCACATGCTAAGCCATACAACTCAGCAAAATTCAACCCATCCTGTCTCAAGTCACCCAAAGTATCAAGAAAGGGAGAAGAAGAAAGAGAAAAGGATAAAATTGCAGCTACCACGAGAGTCCTGTGAGAGTCCAGCTCCCACGCGGTCAGTAGTAGGGTTTGAACAAGGGTCTTTGGTGTCATCTGCTCTGGCCCCTGTGGCCACCACCCCCAGGAGGGACCCCCAGCCCACTGAACACTCTGGAGTGGTGTGAGGGAAACCCAGCCTGACCCTTCTCCCACACACACCTGAGCTGGTCCAAGCCAAAGATTAATTACAACAATGCAGTGTCTCACAGGTGTCCCTGCCCATGGCAGGGGGATGGGACCAGGTGATCTTTAAGGTCCATTCCATGCCCTTAACATTGTCTGAGTCTAAGATTCTGTCAGGCTTTTTCACAAAATTATTCTACCCAGCTTATAGAAAGCAAGATATAGAAATAGGTATTTCTAGTGTTTTCCTCAGACTGAAAATTTTAGACACAAGTAGATGGTCAAGAAATTAAATTCCTAAGGCTGCAAATCAACTTCCTCAATCAAAAACTGTCTACAAAACAATTAGGTGTGAAATGAGGTAGAAGCACTCTTAGAGGCCTGGATTTTATAAAAAATCAGCAACTCTTCTCAAAATAATAGAAAGTAATCTTGAATTATTAAGTAATTATTTTCCTCTAAGATGCTCAAGAAAGATCATGGATTTCACACTGGCAACCTTTCCCAGATATCTGTACTTTGGAACAGATATTTTTGCTATGTTCTTCAAGAAAGTGATTTTCTTTTTAATTTTTCAGAAGTATAAAAGCTCAAGACAAATTATTGTTTAGAGCATCTTTTCATATAAAAGCAAAATATCGAAGTGCTTATCATTCTGTTCAAAGAGTTTACTCCCACGTTTTCTTAGAATTGATACTGACACTGTGTATTTTCTATCCCAGAGGTACTGTTATAAAACACAACATTACTACTCTGTTACTTTCTACAAGCCAAAAAAAAAAATAAAAAAAAATAAAAAGGTAACATAATTTCAGGTTCAAACACTTGACTTAGAACACCTATTTCTGGGAAGCCAAAGTGTCAGCAGTGTTGGCACTGCACTCCGTGGAGAGAGGAAAAAAACCAACCCAAGAGTTGAGAAAAGCTCACCACGCTTTGCAATGCAGCGTGAAACGCGAGAGCTTACGGATATCTCTGTGGATAGATTTATTCAGTCAGACTGCACCCAGCTCCTGCATCATCCCCTTTCAATTTGGCTTGTCGAGAGAGAGCTTCTCACTTGTTGTCAGTCTCCAGAAGAAATTAACTCCAAAATAAACACACATTTCTATATAGAAATGAGGTATTTTTAATCAAGTATTTAACTTGAACCTCATCACTACAAGCAAATCAGACACATCCTCTCTACAAACGTGTTTTTAAGTGCATGTCTGATACTGAATTCATAGAAAGTTTAGAGCCACAAAGCTGAAGAAAACATATTAGACACTTCTATATGTACTTGAAATTAACTTTGGATGGGGGGGTGGGGAATATATTATAAAACAAAACTAGAATATAATTCATGTCATTTTAGTATTTCTCCAAAGGACTCCTGACTAAACTCTATCCCAGCACACAGACACATCCAAAATATATGTGATGCAAACTTCATCCCCAGAACCAAGCACTGCCCTAAGAGCAGGCAGCCCCCTTCCCCAGAGCAAGGCTTGCAGCAGGGCCATCCCCAGGGATCACCAGGACCATCCTCTGGGATCAGCAGGGCCATCCCCAGGGATCAGCAGGACCAGGAATCCATAGAATGGATCCTATGGAGCACTAGAGATGCTCTTCCAACGAGCTGGATAAAAGCAGGAGTCGGTCCTACCCTGCCCACGACTAGTTCAGCTGACAAAAGGAGGAGAACAAGCATTTGGCAACCAATGAGGAAGGACTGAAAGGAGCAGAGCAGAGATCTGTACAGGAAATCAGCCAAACTACCGCTGTAACTGCGTAAATATCATGTATTTCTCCTGTGGTACAGCCACAACAGCAAAGTTAAGCGCAACACAGGACTTAGGCAGATTTATAAGTACTTTTTAATTAACTGAACCCTAGAATATACCTTTGTTGCTGTAATACTCCTGAGAGCCCCATAACACAGATTAGGCTACCACACAGGCATTAATTAGAAACAACAACACTCGGTACCTCTNACCCGCCCCTCCTGCCACTCGGGGTTCCCCCTCAGCCGCCCCTCCTGCCCCTCGGGGTTCCCACTCACCCGCCCCTCCTGCCACTCGGGGTTCCCCCTCAGCCGCCCCTCCTGCCCCTCGGGGTTCCCACTCACCCGCCCCTCCTGCCACTCGGGGTTCCCCCTCAGCCGCCCCTCCTGCCCCTCGGGGTTCCCACTCACCCGCCCCTCCTGCCACTCGGGGTTCCCCCTCAGCCGCCCCTCCTGCCCCTCGGGGTTCCCACTCACCCGCCCCTCCTGCCACTCGGGGTTCCCCCTCAGCCGCCCCTCCTGCCCCTCGGGGTTCCCACTCACCCGCCCCTCCTGCCACTCGGGGTTCCCCCTCAGCCGCCCCTCCTGCCCCTCGGGGTTCCCCCGCGCTGGGGCAGCCCCGGGCACACCTGCCGGGGGGGTGAGCTCAGGTGGGCACCCTGCTCTGGCCAGACCTCCGGCCCTCCTGGACCCCCACCCCGGAGGGCGTCCCCCCCAAGCCCCGGGGGCTGCTCGGCAGTACCGGACCCCCTGAGCCAGGCCCTGAACCCCTCAGGGACCCCACAGGGACCCCTCCCAGCGCCGGGCCCAGCCCTCAGCCCCGGGCGCCGCTTCCCCGCATCCCCCGCAGCCCCCCGAGCATCCTCCCGTCTCCACGGCAACGGCGGGCGCGGGAGGACCAGGGGGCCGGGGCGGGACCGAGGGGACACGGGGGGCTCCTCCGGGCCCGAGCGCGGCCCTACGAGCCCTCCCCGCACCCCCGGCCCCCGCCGGGGCAGGGCTAGACACTCGGGGACACCCGGTGTCCGCTCGCCCCACGCCCGTCCTGCGCGAAATGCCGACCTCGGCTATACAGCCGGGGAGCCAGTTTCCGTCCTGTATTATTCATGCTCTCAGCAGTGGACACGGGGGAAAAAACTCCGCAGAAATCTATCTATCTCTATATATTAATTTAGAGCTATTTTTCAGATCACTTCCAAATTCAAATTAATTAAGATTAATTAAAAATTAAATCAAAAATAAAAAGCTCCAAAAGTGATTTTTTTTTTTTTTTATTTCACTCACATCTTTAATGTAGAAGTAACTCCAGTGGGGTTGGTATTTTTAGTTTCATGCAGCATAACGGGAGAGATGGGGATGTGGCAGAGCTGCTGAGGTGCGGGGAACAATGAGGACAGGGCCCTTCCTCTGGGGAAACGGCTGGCAAAACACATGTCAGGATGAAGAGGGGACACAGGAGGAAGACTGTGGCTGAGATATCCTCCAGGAGAGGCCTCTAGTCCTTCTCCTTCCCCTGAGCCAGACCAGCTCCACCAAATGGAGAGAGAAAAAGGAGAGGAAGGGAGAGCATCTTTCCTTCCATCGCTGACCCCAGGGAAGCCACTGCCACAGTCACCCACCCTGCTTTACCATTGCCCAGATGCATGAAAGAAGAACCTCTAAACCTCTTGGAAGAACTGCCCTTCCCACAGGTGAAATGTGTCCCCTTGCCTTCCCCACTATTCTGGGAATATCAATGTAGATGCTCATGAAAAGCAAGCAAATACCTGGCCCACAGGGGAAAGAGCCTGCATTTGAATTTCAGGCCTGTGCCTGGAGAGAGAACACTGAAAAACTGCACATGAGAAGCTGTATGGGATCCTGCACAGACCCAAGTGTAATTCTGATTCACAGCCCTTATCATTTGATCAGAGTTGATGACAGGACTGTCAGCAATTATGTGGTGAGCACTCATGCCCAGGTGAGAAACGGGCTCCAGTGTGTTGGACAAAATCATCACTGCTCCAAAAACTCCCAGTATCATCTGAAATAAGGTGTAAGAATTGAACAGCAAAGCAGCAAGAAGAGGAAACTGGAGGGCTGTAGCAATGTAGATGTGATTACTTGTCCTTGGACACCTTTATGGTCCTGTTGACTGAGGATGATTTCCACCTGTTCAGTCCATTTACCCTTTTACTATTAAATTACCAGTTCCTCAGTGGAAAGCCAGTAGGTTCCTTTGTTATGTCATAAGTCAGGAATATCTTGTGAGGAACAGGAGGTGGTCTAGAAAATTAACTCCAAGATGAGGTTTTACAAGGACAGACACCTCTAAGCACACATGAGCAGCCAAGGCTGCTCTCCTTTCTTACAGATAACACAGTGTATTCAGAAATGAGGGATTAATGTGAAACTGTTTGATGCAAGGACTTTTTGTATACCTTTATTCACCAAAGGTATTTCACATCTGAAAACTTACCTGCACTTTTTTTCCCAAGAGGATGCCTTGACAACAGAGAGCTTAACTGAATAACGTTCACAAAAATATTAAATGTGCACAACAGTCCTTTGCATAAAGCAGAATCAGTATAATGTTCCTAAAATTAAGAAAACATAGCCAAGTAATTGCTCCTACAAACCATTTTAAGAAAACTACTATGTTGGGTCTGGTAGCATCAAATAATTTTTATTTCCAATTGTATTGAATTCATCTGTTTACAGGTTTATTCTACAAGTTCCACATCTCAAAAGCTGATTGCAAACTAAAAGCTGGATATGAAAATACAAATTTTAGTTCATTTAATAACCTTTCAAACTGAAGACTGACTACAAGGTGGGAAAACCTGTGGTTCTGTAGCAAAACACTTGAACTAAAGGTTAAAACAAGGGTTTAACAAAGACTTTGATTATTCTGTCCTTTATGCACCATTTAACATACACTTCATGATGAGAAATACGCCTCTCATTTAAGGAATTTATTCCAACAAACATTCAGTTGCTCTTTATCTAAGAAGAAATCCATGACAGAAATGTGGAATAATACAACACTGAAAAAGTCAAGAGCAAAAATCCATGGGCAACGCACAGGTTAGAACAAGTGAGTGTAATTTCTACTGCTTGGCAATGCTGTTTCTCTATCAGAAGCTTTGGGGGTGCTTGTTTTAATAACTTTACATACTCGCACGACATCTGGTGTGATAGCACAGATATAAAAAAAATTTGACTCTCCCAGAATACTTTACCGGTCACTGCTTTTCCACCCAGATACGCTGTTAAAGTAAAGCAGTATGTCCCTCTGCGTGCGCCTGAAAGGATGCCAGGCAGGGAAAAGGAAAAGCTGGGAATGGCTGCATATCTGAAATCAGTGAAGCAAAGGAGCAGAGACCATCAGGGAGACCTCTCAGGTCCCCGATTCTCAGGCCCAGCGTAAATTAGAGCCCAGCTGGCAGCGGCACTCGGGAGACCATACGCTAGCCGAGGCTGGCTGGAGCACAGCATGTTTCAACCATATGTCTGACATACTGCCTCCGTTCCAAGGGGCTCTGGCAGAGCGGGATTTGGACGGGCTCTCGCTCAGCTGGCCAGGTTCAGAGCTCTCCCCTCCTTTGTGCTGAAACAATGGCATTTCGGCTCTCCGGCGGCAGCGCACGGAGGGCAGCGCTGCCACCGATCGCCCCTGCGGGAGCTGCGCGGGGCAAACCCTCCAGCTGAGCCCGCCTGCGACACAGGTGGGCAGGGAGAGCCACTGCGGGGGGCTCACAGGCACGAATCCTGCACCACAGCACTCATCCTGCTCCCTTTCCACACCGCTAGAAGCGAGGAGGTTTGTTCAGTGGAGTGACTCGCTCCCACAAGTTCACGGCAGTCCCCCCAAATTCCGATTCAGCAGTCATTTTAGCCAACAGATGGACATCACAACCTCAAGTTAATTGTTTAGTTTCCTCCTTCCAGTCGTGTTACTTGTTCTTACAATTTAGATACTTTCGCAACATAAAAGTGTGCTTAATTGCGTCTTTGTGTGCTGTTAAATTCAGATTCTGGAAGAATTTGCTCCTTTTTCTTCCATTTTCCTGTCATTGTCGTGATGCTTTAGTGAGCTGCTGCTCTCTCAGGCTCCCTCCCTGCCATACACGATCCAAAACCCTTGGTCTGGTATTTGCCAAAGGAAAAACATGCTGAAATGCTGCTACATAAATAAGAAGCTATGATTCTAGAGGTGCCTGCGCCCAAAGATCCTAAAAACTGCAAATGATTTGTTACAAAAGGGCCATTATGGTCCTTCCCTTCACTCTCTGTATTCTGTTAAGTGATTATTTCGCAGTTTAACATATTCCAGACCTTTGCTGGCAGAAGCAATGCATATAACCTCCCTTAGAAGTGTATTCAGTTGGGAGCTGCCTGGCTACACACGATTTTATACATCGTTCAGCTAAGTCAGCGATCCATATGCAAAAATCAAGTGCTCAGGGACACCATGTGGATTTGTGACATTCTTCAGAGTACATTGTGTCTCTAATAAACCAATGAATGGATTAAACTCAGCCATAAAAATGTTTTTTCCCCTCCGTGACATATATAATTTGGAGACTCTTTATTTAATAAGTAGCTAAAAACTAATGCCAAGCCTGTTATTTAAACAGGTTAAAAAAATGTTTTATCACCTGCTTGGGAAGAAGAGGGAGTGCACCCAACAAAACATATAAAACTGAGAAACACCACGCTGAACACTAATGTGGGACACCTTAATTAAGGAAATTTTATTTTGGAAGCTATTTTTGGCTTTTAACATTTGGAAGAAGAAGAGACAAGCAAACCTTTCCTATACTGTATTTCCTGACAAGCTATTTCATCTTGGCATTCCAGGAAAGATTATTTCTTTGTATCCCACTGCTGTCACGAGTTCGGCACTGGATAATGGATAGTTTAAAAAACAGTCCATCTGTATTTAGTCAATAAAGTAATGGTTTGTAAACTTACTCAGCGGCAAGCTGTTTCTTGAAAAGAACAGAAGAGCATTCAAGGGAAAAGACTGACAAGACTTGGTGATTTCCTAATGATCAGATTTTGTTCTTTGCATGGTCACACTTACTGCTCTCAGGAACCCCCTTCTCTGCCTACAAATGACAAACAATTATTTGACTTAATTAGCAAACCCTGGGTCAAGTTCCTGTTCTAGAATGATTGGCACTGCAACTGCCTTGAAAACTTGCTTCAAATGGGAGAAGTCCTTAATTCTTCCTTTTTATTATTCCTTATACATCAACCAACTGTAGCAAGTGTTGGGATTTCAAGATGCTCAATATTTTCAGGTTTCTCACAGACCTTTCTCCCCAGTGTCCTGGAGACGGGGCTAGACCCAGTCACTCCTCTGGAAACACGCTAAAGGAAACAAAGTCACTCAGGCTTTGCTGGCTGAAGGTGCACCAGAGTCCAACAGTTACTTGTGAAGCCCAAATTTCTTACTCAAATCTTCTCTCCCAAGATAAAGGCCATCTAGACCACAGCGGTGTCTTCATTGTGACTGGGAAGAGTATTAATCTACATGCAGAGGTTGATTGCTTCATTTTGAAGGAACAACCTCTTAATTCCCATTTATCTGCTTTAAACATTTATTGAAATGATCCATTTTCTCCCTTACTTACTACTTTATCTTGAAAAGCCTTAGTAGAGTGTGCTGTGTTTTAGAAAGGATCAGGCAGCCCATGGTTTTCTTCCTGCGCGTACTGCAGTGGGTGGGAATGGCGGGACCATCACCAGGAAGCCTCAGGTATGAGATATGTAACACAAGAAGACCTGAAGTCAGGTTTAAACCTCAAGATAAGAAACAGAGCATAAGGAAAAGAGTAAGGACTAGGACAGGATGAAATCTACCACCACAAAGTCATCCTGGGCCCTCAAGAACAACACCCACTGGAAGCTGTTGTTACTCTAATTCAGACAGCACAGTACGGAAGAGGTCCACATTATTTTTCAAGTCATGATACTTTCTTTCACACATTTCAAAATATATTTGGATCATCTTTTTGATAGGAATTTTATATTTTTTTTCAAATTAGCATATTTTCATAATCTAGTAATATTCTGTCCAGTACAAAACATACAGATAGTTATTTTTTGAATTTTTTTTTTTTTAATGGAGAAAAATGACCTGGGTGTTTTTATAGACTTCTCTTTCACAGTGTCTGAAGTGTGTCAACAGATATTTTACCCATTTATTGAAAAAACTGAAAGCAAACTACAGCATAATTAGATATAAAAACAGATGACAGAAAGGTTCTGTCCAATTCCATTTCAAAGCATCTGCACAGAATACAAAGTACTGTCAGTAAGAAAAAAATCCGAAGTATTTATTTTAAAATATTCAGTATCATAATAAACACATGCTGGGCATCTGGCCAAGAACTGTTAAACACCTCTGATAAGTTACAACTTATCATTTCTAATTATAATATCCTGCTACTGAGCTCAGGAATTTTCTGTTACAAATTTTGTATTGCTCTGATAATAGACTGATAATAG
Source organism: Formicarius rufipectus (assembly GCA_013399695.1). NCBI lineage: Eukaryota > Metazoa > Chordata > Aves > Passeriformes > Formicariidae > Formicarius > Formicarius rufipectus. The sequence continues at coordinate 295,793 of VXAU01005005.1, read as the reverse complement.
ACTTGTTGAGAAAATAAGTTACTTTCAGTTCTAACAGTATTTTGTCTTTTTAGTTCACGACATGCTATTTAATATTTTTCTTTGTACACTTCTTAATAGTTGTGCTTTAAGTGAAACTCTGAAAAACAGCATTAGGATTCAAAATACATGGGAAGATTTTATTTTCAGGGTCACAAGTAGCAGAGCGAGATTTCTCTCTTAAACAATGACACTTAGTATCTCTGTAGTTCTATGAATACTTTTGAAGTGTCATATTAAAACCAATCTCTTGGCCTTCAGGCAAAGAGAAGCAATTAGTCTTGGAGTTGTGAATAAATAAAAATCCATTTATATACCCGTCCTTGACACGTACCTTACAAATCTTAGAAACTTCATCTAGTGGGAAAAGAAATGGTAAATCATGAACACCAATACTAATCACACTGCAATGTTGTTTCCTAAAACTGTTTAGTTTACATCAATCTTTTAAGTATTAATTCATATGTATATATTCATACACATTGGAACACAACAACAGAAAGGCACTCACACACTTGAGCGAGAAGAAAGGAAGGAGAGTGTGCACACTGAGCTGCAACGGGTACCTTTATTACCCTCCACATTAATACAGGTGGGGAAAAACTCCACGCTCTCAAGTACATTGTCCTTTTCTCACATAAGGCAAAAACAACCCCGCAGAAGTTCCATACCATGCACATGCTTTTTCATCCCAGGTGCTACCGTGTCTTTGCTTTGATTTACAAGCAAACAAGCCCAATCTTTATTATCTGTGCATCCCATTTCCATGCAACACAATTAAATAGTACCTGTCACAGATGTGTTGGGATGAGTCAGATCACAATTTCTACTTTTCGTTCAAGTGCGGTATTTTTAGGTCTTCTCCTTCCTCTTTACTGTCCCTCAGTGCAGAAGCATCCTATTTTTACAATGTTCTGATTGCTGTTGGAGATTCTCATATTTATTTTTCATTTAGCAGCCAGTAATTCACAGAGGAAGTAAAAATTATGATGCCAAGTCATCCCAAATCGTCCGCCCGCACCTCTACGGAAGAGCTGAGTGGAACTGGGGCTGCACGACAGGTCACTGAGCCTCAGTGGAGCTTGTCCTCCTCTATCCACTTGTTGACAAGAGTGGTGAGGAAATGAGAGTACTTAGGCTACAGCCTTGTCCAACCATCAGGTGAGGCAGCTGGCTGGGGACACTCTTGTGTTCGGAGGTTATTTTAGTACAGAATCCACCCTTTGCCCATGCTTGTAGAGGCAAACACGGAGTGCCAGCCTGGAGGGTAGAGGTGGGACGGTGACCCCCACAAAGGATCACACCTGAGCTGATGGGATGGTCAAGGAAAACAAATTTTAGTCTGTTCTGGATGCAAATCTCTCTGCTGACCTAGTTCTCATTCTCCTTTTCATTTCAGAAGCTCAGCTAAAAATCCATAAATTAAGGAAATTAACTGATGGAGCCTCCGGCATCTTTGTAAGCTATTTAAATCTTTAAATTTACAACATCTTCTGCATATATCAAGTAATTGAACTAACTGCAGGGATGTAACTTTAATGAGAAAATTTCCCTCTTCTCCTGTAGTTTGTACTCAAAAAAAAAAAAAAAAAAAAAAAAAAAAAA
>VXAU01005005.1:236327-291398 GCA_013399695.1 Formicarius rufipectus | reverse complement strand
TCGGCTAAGACATCTCCTTTCTTGTTATGTGGGAATAAGTAAAGGACGCCATGTTGTGCTTTTTTTTTTTTTTTTTCTTTTGGTTGAATTTTACCTTTGGGCATACAGTGTGTTCGAAAGAAAAAGGCAGAAGTTGAGTGACCGGGTGCGTTGCTCGCTGGTGATTTCCCTGACCATCAGTAGGGAAAGGCATTTGGGTGACGTGAAACTTGCACTATATAGACTGGAGACTGNCCCCTCCCCGGTAAAAGTTTCGGGCGCTATCTCCTCTTGTCGCTCGGTCCAGCGTTCAGCGAAGCAGCGTGCTGGAGGTGTGTGCGAATGTTGACGGACTTTTTAATGCCGGAGCCCCCGAGCCCGCGGCTCGCAGCCCCCCCGCCCCGCTTTGTCTCCGGGCTGGGAGCACGGCGTGGGCAAGTTGTGTCGGGGTGGCTTTGCAGGCAGACCCGAGCGGTGGCCGGCCCTGTGTAGGCAGACAAAGGTAATTGCCCGGTGTGTGGCTGTGCCGCCTCCGGCAGCGCTGGGCTCGCAGACGCTGCTCTGGAGTCGCGGCAGCGCCGCGGGAACTTCTGGCCCGCAGTGCCGGCGGTGGGGCGGGCGCGGGGGCTGCAGGGGCTGCTTTTCCCCGGAGTGGGTCTTGCTGGCAGAGAGATGAAGGGCCCCGGGGAGGCAGAGCGGGCTCCCCGAGGATGCGGCGGCGGGAGCAGCCCGGCCGGGCCCGGTGCTGGGTCCGNCCGCGGCTCCCCGGGAGAGCAGCTCCATGGCAGGTCCGTAAACCTGCCGCTTTCATTTCACGTCTTAAATGTGCATGAAGGAATTAAACTGCACGAGTGAATAACAGCATTAGTTTCAATTAATTTTTATCCTGGCAACAATAAACTTTAGAAACAAAGCGCTTTTACATCCTTAATTAGCCTTGCTTCCCATCTGTAGTCTTTTAAGTGCCTGCTCCGTGATTTAACTTTGTCCCTCCTTCAGAGCCGCCTCCTTTTTTATTCTCCCTTTTTTCTCGTTCCCCCCCATTCCAGACTGCTGCCTGCTTCTTTCCTGCAACCTTTCACCTCCCTTGTCCCTGTCTGTCTGCTCTGCTCTGTGCAGTTTATTTCTCCTGTATTTTTCCCAACATCAACAGCAGTATTGGTTACCATGGCCCCAAGCTATGTGCAGAGGTGGGAAAGCTTCATCCGCCCAAAAGTTCTTACACTTTTGAAGTCTTTCTTTTAGTAGGATCTGAAATGTATCATCTAGAGTGTGTATTAAATGAACAGTATTCCTGAAGGCTTTAGAGCAAGAAAGGCAACACCCTGGAAAATTCTGCAGTCTTTCAGCATTCTCTGCCCTAGGGTTATAGCCCTGGGCACGGAGCTGAATGGAGCTCTTACAACTGCCTTCTGTTTACCTTTTATGGTTAAAATAACAGCTTAGCAAAGAAGCAACTTCATGGAGAAACGATTCAGTGAAATCATCTCAAGCTGTAGCAGCATAGCTAGTTTAATCACCCCTAGAGAGCTGAACAACTGTGAGCACAATGGGACACAAAATCATTTTGTGTGTAAATGAGCATGGCATTGTGATTATTTCACTTTGCATGGGCAAATAGTTTTTACAAGCAGTACTTATGCAGTTAGCTTAGAAAGGCAGAAAAAGATAAGCTGGCTCTGAAAGATCTTGGTGTGTAATGTTTGAAAAACTAAATATTCACATAATTTGGGAATCAGGCTCTATTGATTTTGCCTTCAGCAGGTTCCTGTGTTACTTATTAGAGCAGGGTTATTGCCTGTGCCACTGGTTGGGATGCTGCATCCTGTTGTAGGCAACTAAAGAGCAAGGATTATTTTACATGGTTTAATAAATGAAGTTTGTTAGTGTTTCTGCGATATTTACCCTTAAGGTTTTAATTTTCACATCCATATTAGAAAATATGTGCATAAAGACTTTCACTGGATAAATACATTTAGGATTTTGCTTTGTGCATAAAATAAGGACATTACTCAGTGTGATGAATTTTAGCTGCGTTTTACATTAGGAAGAGGAAGGAGTCATTAGAAATAGGGTTACGGTACCTTAAGAAATGGGGGGGTATTTATTTTTTATTTTGGAGCAATAGGAGTGTTCTCAGTGCCCTTGATGTAGTGCTTGGCAATTGTGCCCCTTGATAATTTGCTCATATGGAAACGGTTGAATTCCACAACTTTAATAAAAATCTAGGATTCATTTTTTCAGTACCAATCTTCTCCAACCAAGGGAGAAGCCAGTGTTTTAATTCCCCATTTCCTCCTCTCCCCCAAAAAGCCAGTGGCACCCTCAGTAAGTATGAAAAGCCATAAAAGTTTGAGAACTATTTTAGCTTTCCAGTGATTTTCTGTAATTAAGTGTTTTTTTCAACACATGCTCTAGCTGAGAAATGCCAAAAGCAGAGGATTGTTCAAAAGGTCCCTCCAGTGAATAGTATAAATTAAATATCTACTGTGTGAGTATGGCCTCCCTGAGAATCTCAGTCTTTACAGATCAAGGAATTCACTGGTATACTAACATTAAACAAAATCCTAAGATAGCAGCAGTGTTTAAATATGCACAAATAGATTCATATCACTTGATCTTTAGCTATCTGTGCATATTTTAAAATTGAAGCCTGTATTTCAAGACAAATGGTTAAATGTAAGACACGTTTACAGAGGACTGGAAGTCCTTTGATTTCATTTGGAAATTGTAACAAGGGGTGCAGATGAGACCTAATTAGACTCTTGTTTTGTGAAACTGGATGGGATTTATTTCTAAGGCAGCCCTGTACCATGTGAGATCTGTACCTTTATCATTAGTGATAATGGTTGGGGTCTGAACAAAGGCAGAGTTGACATTCAGCCTGGATCTTCTGACCCTTTCATTTAAGTGAAGGAGTAGAGACTGAACATGAGTTTGCAGTGCTCTTTGGTAAGGAAAAACCCAGCAACCTTTGTCTGTGTTGGCAGACAGACGAGGCACCCACAGCTTAGTAAACACGTCGCTAAAATACTCAAAGACTAAGTTGTTTTTAAAAGTTAGTGCTTTTATTTATGCTGTATGACATATTTACTGAAGATGGGCCACAACAGGCTCTTGTGGGAAACAAGAACGCAATGTCTTCAGTCATGAAAGGATTCAGTCACTTTCCTTGAAGGTGGTGCTGTAGTAAAAATGTTAATGCCCAATTTCGTATCGGCTGCCACAGGAGTCCTAGGACAGAGTTGGCATTTGCTTCGTGCTCAGTGCAGATGTCCCTCCAGCCTCCGAAGAGGAAAGGATGTGGATTCATAATGGGGTGATGTATTTCTGTGCTGTAGATGCAGGCAATTCTTAGGAGCTAACCAGGATGAAGTGCAGTAAATGGAGATGTGATGACTTTGTGAAGCCGTTCAGATGTATTAAGATTTTTCAATCCCTTTCTTCATAGCTTGGAAATTATTTTACAAGGAATGGTGCTAATTGTATGTTCATTGAGTGGCGTTGCCAGGCGTCTTCTGCAAAATACTGCTGAGAGGAAGGCGAGACCAGCTTTAGATTTCTAAGAAACATTGTCAAAGTAATGTGGGAGAAATGGGAATTCACTTTGCAGGGCTGCATGTAAAGTGCTTGTCAGATGTAAGGAAGAGCCTGGGTGCTTGGTAGCATGCTTGAATTACAAAATACCAAGAAAATTAGATTATATTCAGAAATGTCTTCAACTATAATGTTTTGCATATGTTGCTTTCCCTATAAGGGGTAGAATGGATGGACATCTTCCTAAACTTTTCTGAGAGGGTTTTTTTCCATTTGACATGTGCCGTCTGCACCGATTGAACTGAAATCAGCTTGGAGACACTCGTTTCATGCAGAATAAGCTGTGCTTTTCTTACAGGAGAGAATCAAGGAATTTTCTTTTGCTACGCTTGTCCTGTTCATTTTTAAGACATTTCAGTATATTTGAATGTGATTTTGCTGAAGATTTTTTGACTCAATTCAGGAATTTCATGAATTTTCCATTATTTTTAGGGCAGGAAACATTAGGTGGTTTGTTGAATTTATAATTTCTCATACTGGATTGCATAGTACTTTCTATCGCATCCTTTCATGAAATCACGGGTCAGTTTTTGCATCTTTCTGTTTTCACTGCTTTCCGGTATTAATTCCTTTCAATTTGAAAGCTTGTTAGTTGTTTAGGTCTAATATTAAGGCTTAACTGAAAATTATCCATTTATTTCACAGTTATTGAAAATAAACCAGAAAATTGATCTTAGTTTGATGTGAAATTTACTCCATGTATAAACTAAACGCCTTAAGTACTGAGGAAGTCACTAATTTCGAGGTGTCTTGTTACTGCGACAAACTTGCAAAAATCCCCTGAATCCCAGTTCACAAATTGGTTCTTCGTTTGTCAGGGGATATTTCACATCCAACACATAAGCCCGCGACCTTTAATTAGAATTTTGCAGTTTGTTTTATGCCCCTTGAGGCTGACACCTTGAAAAAAAATTTTTTTTTTTTCTCTTGATTTCTTATTGCTAATAAGCATCTTTCTCGTCCCCTCTGGTACTTCGGCGAAAATGATGCAAATACACTTAATTACAGCGGGGGGGCAATAATTTGTTAGCGGAATATGTGATCAGGCAGATGCAAGAGTGATCTGATTAGATCTGTGATCACACTGGAAGGAAAGGTAACACAGTGGCAACTGTTCTTTTGTGCCTCCCCACCGCAGGAGGGAAGAAGCATGTCCCGTCTGTCTCTCACACGGTCCCCGGTTTCTCCTCTGGCTGCTCAAGGAATTCCTCTGCCCGCTCAGCTCACCAAGTCCAACGCTCCAGTGCACATCGATGTAGGAGGACACATGTACACCAGCAGCCTGGCCACCCTCACCAAGTACCCCGACTCCAGGTGAGAGCCCAGCCTGTCCTCTGGGAGGAGTGTTTTCAGTGCCCAGGACCATTTATTATATATTCAACACTTATGAATAATTCAGCTTCCGATTTATACAGTAACTTCACTGGGGTTCCACAGGAAAAAAAAAAAAAAAAAAGAAGCTTGTAAAATTTATGTATTATTTAGAGAGTCTATTCATTTTCTCTCTCTCAGCGTCTCCTGCGCTCTGCCGATACGTTTGAAGCACCTGTTGGTGCTGCCCTAGATTATTTCCAAGCGCACCAGGCAACTCCATGCTTTCACATTTAGTGGGGAGGGGAAAAAAAAATCATTATTTTTCTTCCTTAAGTAAAAAGAATGGTTCTGCTGCCCTGGGACTGATGGATGCTCGTGCGGGCCAGTCCAAGTCCTCGCCTCAGTGGGAGCTGCGTGCCGGTGGGCAGGGGCTGGCTGGCCCTCTGTGGCTGCTGCACCTGCAGTCTGGGTGGAGTCCTTGCATGCTTAAAGGGGGCTGCTTTGTGCTGGACAGGTTGGTGGCATGTCTGGCCTGATTTATGTAGGTCCGGCCAGTGTTCTCTCAGAGTAGACTCCAGACGTGCCAGGTGATGAAGGGATGTGGCATGAGATGATGTTTGTGCATGACACGGAGTCTCTTTGCTGTTCTCGTGGCTCCCGGTCCTGCAGGGCATTGGGCACCCCGAGGGATGGGGCACCCTGGGCAGTGCCAGGCCTGTGCCAGTAGCGTGGAGGGGAGCACTCTAAAGGTTCATTGGGGCAGTACATTGAGATGCACCTGATTTTATTCAGTTACGGTCACTAAACCTGTGCAGGTTTCTGTCAGCCAAACTGTTCAGAGGGTGCCTCGTACGTGCCAGGGCTGCAGGTGCCGTGTCAGAGTGCCCAGCATGCTGCTGACCCAAAAGCAAACCAAAGCCCAGGTCAGCAGGTTTTGTTGCCAGAGGTTTTGCTTCCAGCATGGCCAAAATTCCATAAGTGAGAGATTTTTTAAATTTTGGTTTTTTTGGTATGATCACCAGTGTAAACCTCTAGTTTCATCTGAAGATTTGTTCCTTCAAAAGAACTTAAGAGTTTTTTGCAGAATTGGCAGGTTCCCAAGCAATAAATGACATTTATGGAGACACCTTGAAACGCCTCTGATGTCATAAAGCATATGGCTGTGATTTCAATTCCAAGGAAAGGGAGCTGCTGAAATTCTCTACAGAAAAAATCTCAATTATTAAAATTACCTGTATTTTATGGTCAGACCAAAACAATATGATTTTTCTGGACAGTGTGTGTTTCATGATGTCTGTGTGGTACTACTTTCATCATGGAGATAAAATCTGTTCAGTAGGGAGAGATTTATAACAGAGAAACAGGCAAATGCTTCATGGTATTAAAAAATACAGAGAAGATTCAGCAGTTGTAACAGAGCAGCACATCTGTTTCCACATTTTAAAATACTGCTGCTGACACTATTTTTAAAATATGCCCCACATCAAACTTACTTAATAAAAGCTTCAGTTATGGAAGCTTTGGGAGAATATACATAAATTCACAGATTTTATTTCAAGAGAAGAGAGTACTGAGCCAATTTTTTTGTGTCTGTTTGATAAATAACAAAAGCATATTTCTTCAGATTTTGTACTTTGTTTAAACTGAAAGTACAAAATTGTGACTGACCAGAGCTCACATGCTACCTGCTGTTTTGCTGTGTACTGGTTTTTGTTTGTGTTGCTGTGTTATCTCATCAGGCTTGAATGCTTTTTCAGCTGCTCAAACTTCAGCTCTGACTGAAGTAAGAGGTTCCAGGATGAGATCCTTCACCAGCATCCCAAGTGGGACATACTGGTACACACACTGTGAGGCTGGATGAAGGCTGCACCTTAATTTATTGTGTTTTCCTTTTTAAAATTATTATATATATATATTATTTGTTCTTCTTCAGTGCTGCATAGTAGACTTGGTTGTTACCCCCACTGAGTCTGGCCTGCTCTCATTCCTGGTCAGGGCAGAGTACTTGCAGTTATTCCCGTGGGAATGCTTGGAGCTCCTGATGGAGCTTCACTGCCCTGTTGTGTTATCTTACATATGTCACAGATGTGGCTGGGAGGGGATTCCAGGGTCTCTCCCAGGTGCAGGAGGAAGGAGGAAGCTTTTCTGAGCAAAACACCTGCAAGGAATGCCGGGGCACTGTTAGCTTATGCTCAGAGGTGACACGTGTGGCCACATACAGAAGAGTGGCCATAGCCACTCCCAGAGCTTTGTGGATCATTTTGGGCAGTGTATTAGACTCTTGGTTTGGGCATGAAAAGCTTCAGATCCAAGAAGTCACACAAATGTGTAGATCATATTTCAGCAGAAGTTGTAAGCATATGCTGAAATGCTTTGCTAAACCGTTGTTGAAGTCACATAGAATAGTTTGGTCTCCCCAAAACTGAAAGCTGTGGGAATAACTTTCCTGTTTATTTGTGTTACAGTATCTGTTGCTTTTTCTGTGCTCCCAAATCCTAAATATGCTTTTAGCTTGTAGGTTTTTTAGCATATACTGTACATGGATGTTTAAGGATACATACAGATTGTGAGCATGTGTACAAATACAACCTGGGAACGCCTGCACAGAAACATCCCATGCTGATGGGAAACAGAGAAAAATCAATCATCAAGATGTGTTTATTCTGCCTTAGTGTTTTGAGGGGGTCCAGTCCTGTTTGGTCCTGAACAAACACGGTCCATGTTGACTTTAGTGAGAGGGAAGAGCTCCCAGCAGCTGGCCAGATCAGGCCCAGCAGGAGCAAGTATCGATATGACCAGTTCCTGCCCATACCTGCTCTGCAGTCACCCTCTGGTATGATATAAATTACACCTGACAGCAGGCAGCGTGATACATTTGGTATTGTAATCTGTTGGGATTGACTGTGCTCTGCCCTCTCTGGCTCTGCTTGCCTGTTCCCAGGTTGTATGTGTGGTTGGCTCTAATTTGGGGACAAAAAGGACCCACTTCTGGAAGTTTTACTCAAGTGGCTGTTAATGTGAAGCCAGAGGCCAGATCTTGCATTTCAGTGATCCCAGAGTTGTTTCAGAGTAACTTTGACAAAGTCTTTGATGTTGTTTGTGTTAGTGCAGCTGCTGTGATCAGAGCATTTGTCCATTGATTAAATTTGCATAAGTAAAGGATGCCAGATTAGGCATTAAAGGGGGCAGCCGTCCTCCTTCCAGTAAATTGTTATGGGCTACATAAATTCTCTCATCTAAAGAGGAGAAAACTTGAGCGGTGCAGAACTGGTATGGCAAAGGAGAAGAGAGTTAAACAGCCACTCTCAGAGGTGGTTTCTAAACCACTCGAACTCACCCTGTGTACTGCTCTTACACAGCTTTCCACCTGGCTTTCTGAATGAAACAGCATACAAGAAAAAAAGCTGGCCTTTCAGAGGGTGAAAGGCAAGGGAAATGAGAAATATAAAAAAGAAATTGTGATCAGCAACAGCATAGAGATGGTGGTCATAGAAATTGCCTCAGAAATAATATTATTATTCCCTCTTCCTGTAGCTACTGGAGGCCACTTCCCATGCACACCCAGACTTGCCATTAAAGTTGACAAGCTTTGGAGATACAGGGAGGCTGGTGTTGGCTGACCTGGATCTGAGGCTCAGTTTCAGTAGTTTGTTTTCAGCAAATTCTCCTATTAAACCCCCAACTTTGGTAGTTTTGATTTACAGATAGAAAGAAAAAAACAACCTATTGAATTCTAGTTACTCTTACCATCATCATCTTATTTCTAAAGTAACTGCCTAAGTAGACAAATTATTCATCTTTGGTAGCATTTCCTCTAGAAATTCCATTGCTGTTTCCACCCAGAGGACCTCCAAAGCAGCCCCTTCACACACTGACACTTGAATGGGGATTCATACCACGCATTGTAAAGGCTGCAAAACCTCCAGCACATCTGTAAAGTCAGTTGCAAATTGTATTTATCCAAGGGAGTGAGACAGTTCAGAAAGCAAGAAGTCCAAGCTCCTGATATGCAGTCAGGAGCACCCCAGGCCATTGCCAGACCCTGCAGTGTCACTGCCACGGAACTCAGGCAGCTCTTTGCCTTCGAGCAGAAATGAAGTAGGAGCTCCAAATCCATGTATGCCACAGCCAGCCCCAGCTTCCTGATTTCACTGGGAATTTTGGTATCACTTTGGATTTTTGTTAGAAAGCAGAACAAGATTTTTTCATGAGGAGCCTGTCCGTTTTGCAGCCCTGAATCGTGTTTATAACTCCGGGAATTGCTGAGAGCTCTCTGAGTTGTTTTGCTCTGCAAGGTAAATATATTTACCTTCCATTCTTGGATAATTCCTATTTTTGTGTGAGCCTCTATTAAAGATACATTCATCTGTTTGAAATGGAGTTATAAAAGCTTGTGCTGCCTGTGGCATCACTTGTGACAAGAGCGAGCAGGAATAATTTTCCATGGAGTGACACTGTCCAGGTGGGAACAGTTTTGGGGCAGAGACTCCAGAGAGCCTCCCCTGATGGTTTGTAGCACACTGTGCTTGGCACCTCTCTGCTCCCAGCCTTTTCTTTTCAGGAGAACAGAGCTGCTTGACCCCACTGGATGCTGAGCCTGTGCTAGCACAGTGCACCTCAGCTCTTGGGGCACCTGGGATCTACCAGCCCCTTCTCTGGAGGCTGCATCCTCCAGAGAAAACCAGCACAGGCTTTATTAATTGTTGCAGAAGCCAATGACCTCTCTGCAAGACAGTAGAGTTTTCCAGGAATATCCTTGCCTCACTTTCCTCTGGACTTTTTGGTGTCCCCTAAAGCACATGAGTTCTTTGAATGTTTCGTGTGTAGACCCACCCTCAGACAACCTCTCCTACCAAGTATGATCTTCTGGTTCTAGCTGCTCTCTAGGTATCTGTGGTTTCTATTTCCCCTGCCTTTTCCTCCAGCGCCTCCATCTTTCTGGCCACTGGAGCTCAGCACTGACACTTGAGATCTGCTTCCTTCCCCCTCTCTGCAGCCACACCAGGCTCGACTGAGGTCAGGGGGACTCTCTGCTCCAGGTTTTAGGACCCCTCCGTTGTCCCTGACAGAACATGATTGCTGACCCTGTATAACCACTGGATACAGTGGTTTCATAGCTCAGACACCTACTAAGGTCTACAAGACAGATGTTCCACATCATCCTTTACACTAAGGGCTTCGTAGTGGGACCCGTTCTGCAATTCTTGGGGGGGAGCAGGGAAAGTCTTAAATTGAATATGTTTGGGATATGTAATTCTCTAGACTTAGCACAACTGATAACATCTCACATTTCTTGCTCATGTATGATCAATTTGCCCTAAAAATAATTCATTTGCTAATTTCCCATCAAATCTGTGTGTTATCAATGTTATTGCCTGCAGACAATGTCCAATTAGCAAATCTTGTCACTTAACCCGTGCTGGCACTTCGGGTGCAAATCAGCCCTTGGACTGAGGGACGGGTTAAGTGGGGTGAAGACCAGATTCGTTCTTAACCAGTGGCTGTGAAGGCACAGCCCGTCTGAGNAACAAATAAACAAGGTCTGCTTCCCAGAGAGAGATATGCAGCTCTCCCTGAAGAGACAGCAGGTCCCTGACCGATGCCCTTCACCGCCGGGAAAGGACTGACTCAAAACTTCCCTCTGTCCCTTCTTATATCTGAGCTGATGTGAAATAGGATGGAATACTTCATTTGGATACTGCAAACCATGTGATGTGTCTCCCAGGAAAGCATAAAATCAAACCACCGCAGAGGGCAGGATTCCAGTGTGGAGCAGAAGAGCTGTTGGGTCCCCTGGGACAGCACAGCCTCCTGCCAGCCCCGTGCTGCTGCAGCCCTGCCCTGCCCCGCCATGGGTGACATCCGAGGTGCCCCCCAGACCCCTCCTGCCGCTGTCATTGCATGCTGGGCAGTGTCCTGCCCCTCTTCAGTCCCTCTCCCACCCCTGCACACCCATCCCGAGTCTCTCTGGAGTGAAGGACACCCCAGAGGAGCTCAGTGAGGGACACGGGCACGCTCCCCCTCCGAGGTGTTGTCTGTGGGGTGACACCCTGGCGCTCCCAGCTGGTGTGTGTTACCCCAGAGGCAGGTCCAGAGTCAGAGCTGGAACAGAGCTGGTGACTCCAGCACCCCACGTTCCAGCAAAGAGCTACAAAATGCTGCAGCCAAAGCTCATTCATTTTCATTGCTATTGTGAACTTAAAACCCCTACACAGACTTTGAAGCAAAACACCTGAAGAGGCTGGAAAAAGTGTTTTGGGTTCTGGGCCCGGTGCAGGAGCCCAAGGACACTGCCCAGCTCTGCAGGCAGGGCTGAGCCTGCCAGGGCACCCGGGGCTCTGCCACCCTGCCAGGCACTCACACAGGGTGTGTGCTGCAGAGGAGAACAGGTGAAGGAGCCAAAACCCAGAGGTTTGGGTTATATGCAGTGCCTTTTCTGAATTAACATATGAATTCTCACAGAGATTAACATTATGTCTGGTTTTGTATCACACACCTGAGATTTAGAGATAAATCTTTTGAATTTTTCTTATTTGGTTGTTGACTGGGCAAATCTCTGTTTTGTTTCTAAGGGAATTTTGCCCAGCAGAACCCTTGAGATAAAAACCGCTTAGGAGGACCTTTCCCCTTCCCATCCCTTGCCTGCCCCCAGTGTGCCTGGGGATGTTGCACTCACCAAAGCAAGCCAAGGGACTCTCCCTGCCAAGGCTGCTCTATGAGATGGTGTGAACTGCACCAGTCCTGCCCCTTCTGCAGAGCTGCAGCCCCACCGGTGCCACACGGCCAAGGTCACACAAATCCTTGCAGGGCTTTGATAAGCTCAGGGAAGGTGTGAAGTGTCTCCTGCAGGCTGTTGTGACCTGCAGAGCCTGTGCTGCTGCTCGGGCAGGTCCAGCCCAGCTCTGGGGCAGTGCAGGGCATCCCACAGCTTGGCCTCTATGGGAAAGGAAAGGAGTCTGTAACAGGGATGTGACTCCAGCTGGGAATGGTGGTGTTACACACCCTGCCTGTTGCCGACGGGACAAAGTCCTGGACTCAGTGTCTGAGCCCACTGAGACAGATTTCCATGAGTTACCTGGTCTGTTGTGGCACAGCTGGAGCAGTGGCTTTGGTGGAAGGGAGAATAGTCCCCCTATCCCTTCACCCAGTCACCTGGGGAGATGGGAGGGAAGGAATCTACATGGAAGCTGCTTCTTCAACCTGTGTGTGTCCACCTCCCCAGGGTCTCCTGCTAACTGGCATGTAGGGAGGCACAACAGAGCTGAGCTGTCTGCTGTGATAAAGGTGTTTTCTCCTGGTTGACCACTGCCTTGGCCAGCACAGCCACAGCCTGGGAAGTGCCTGCAGGCTCTGGAGAGGAGAACCCATGGGAGTACAAATCTGACTGTAATTGGGTGCCGCGACTGGGCCCTGTCGATGAAGGAATTATTTCTGTGTTGACTTGGAATAGTTGATGAAATGTTAAAGAAAATCCTGCCTAGCTAGTCTGATGAATACTTTTTCAGGAATTTTTCCCCTGTGTACATTTACAGCCTGGGTTGTGTGGAGTTCTAGGCATAAGTGGGTATGGTGGCATCTAGGACGGGGCAGACCAAGCCAGTCATGTGGAGGAGCGGACAGCAAATCAACACTCATCTGACTTAGAGGAATAACGTCATGGCTGTGGTCCTGTGCCTGGCAAAGGCTGGTCAAAGCCCTTTAATTCTGAGAAAATACTCACATAACAGCTTCCTTAACTCAGCTAATCAAAAGGAGGAGCAGGCACGTCAGTGCAGTTGGTGCAACCTGGCCATGGTCGGGAGGGATGTCACTTGGGGCCAGTGAGAGCATGAGAGAGGAACAGTGTCTCCAGAGACAGGAACAGTGTCTCCAGTGCAAACCCCAGCTGACCTTGCCTTGTTTTCTGCTCTTCCCTTTTATCTCCTGCACCGATAACATGACTGTAGCCGAGTTACACTTACCACCTTAGTAATTTTCAGCAATTCCCACCTTGCCTCCTTACAGCAGGGTGAAATCTAGTCTGATTAATTAAAACTCACAAAGACAATGCAGCAGACCAAAATGTCACTTTTTTAAAAAAAAAATATATATTTTTTAGCACTCTCTAGGAGTTTCTGAGGTTAGGTGGTCAAGTACTTTGTCATTTCTTTCATTGCTACTTTTGCTTACCACTCACCTGACAGGGCACTTTGGTACCAGCAGCATAATTTAAGGAATTCTCAGCAGTCATTTTCAGGACAGCAGCATGAAATGCATTAGCAGCATATTTTGAGAAAACCCTCCCATAGAGTGCTGTGAGTGAAGACTCTTTCCTGCTGAAGAGTTGTGCTGCATCCTTACACTTAAAGCAAAGGGGAATCTCCTTTATTGATTGCTTCTTTATACCTGTGGAGCAGAAAAGGTGTAACCCCTTCCTATTTGGTCTTTGAACACACATCACTGGTGTTTGTCCTTTGATTTATAAACTTTTGATTTATAGAGACCCTGCAATGGCAAGTAGACCTAGTCTGCTTAGGGGGATATTTCATGAACTACTTAGGAAGTTTATAAAATAGACTCCCTAGATTATGAAGCAAGGGGGTATCTGTTTTGTAAGGAACATGTTATGAAATGAATTTGTCTCTAGGCCTAACTTAATTATTTTAATGATCCCACTGGTGGTTGTCGTAGGTGTCGTTCTGTGTGTATATTGTGACCTACATGCTTGTGATGATTTATGAAATCTAAAGATTTAAAAATACATTGGACCTTATTAATTCATTGCCTCCTTTCCCTGAAATAAATGGAGGTGGTTTGGATATTGGTACATTGGGCCAAATCTCTCTTCCAGTGAAATCGGTGAGAGTTTTACTTTAAGCTTAAATGGAAACAGAATTAATTCTGTCCTGTTCTTTTAGAAAATGGGCCTGATAATAAACCCGGCCAAAATAATCCTTAGTGTAACCCTGTGGTCCTCTCTGGAGTTGCACCAGAGATGTGATGTGTGGAGACGAGTTACAAGAACCTGAGCATTGTAATAAGATGTTTCTGCTGAGTGTCCACAGTGCCTGGTCTCAAAAACATCTGAAGGTGTAAAACCAACAGCAAAATGCAGACAAAATGTTGTGCCCTTACCTTTCCTGGCCAGACAGCCTTCCCAAAGAGATGGCCCTGCTGGTTTTGAGGGAGTTGGTCCAAATTTATACCCATATAACTGAAATCAGAATTAATCTATTCATGGGTTAATGGAATCCTTAAGAACAAAGTGCATATTTAAATAGAAGACATATGCAGGCATGCAAATACAGGATTCCTGTGTGACAGCGAAGGGAAGCAGGGTGTCTGGAGCAGAGAGGAAGGAGCTGGAGTGGAGGATGCCAGGTTAGAGCTGACACAGGCCATGGCCCGTGCTGTGATAGCTCCCTGGACTTTGGTTTTTGTTATGTGAAATGTAAAGAGTTCATGAGCATACCTAGGCCCTGCTTGTTCCTTCAACATCAGCTTGTCCCCTTGTGCTCTGCTGGCATTCGATCTGGTGAGTGGGACAGCTGAGTGTTGCCAGTCACCCTCATCACTGCTGCAACTCCACTGGTGCAGAATTACTTCAGGCTGGTGACTTTCCTGGCCAGAACTGATAGCTGGGAGAAGCTGCAGAGCTGCAATTAAACTCCAGAGTTACAAACTCCTATGGCCATGCTCTGTCCACCAGACTGCCTACTCCTCCACCTGAGCTGCTGTGATTAGCATGTACTTCAACCTTTTGATGTGTAAAAATGAAATGACCCCTGTGAAAGTTCTAGAGGGGTTTGTTTTTACCTGAATGGCTTTCACTTCAAGGTGTGCCAGGCAGGGCAGCAGTTGTCCTCACCAGTGGCTGTCAGAGCTGGGCACCTAGACGGGGGGCAGAGCAGAGGTGTTCGGTGTCCACTTGTGCTGAGTTAACTCTGCTGCAGTACATGGTACGTGTTCAAAGGCTAAAACTGCTGCTTTCTTATCTGCTGAGGATCCTATAAAGCAAGACCTGAAAGGGGCACTGTACATGGATGGTGGGAAGCTGCTGTGCAGCATCTGCACTGGGGCTCGTGGTCAGACTCAGGAGGGGTCAGCTGGCAAGCACTGCAAACCTGAGGCTGAAACACTGAGCAGTCCCAGTGGGAAAGGCAGGCTCCTGCTCTCCTGCTCCTCCTCTCTCCCAGTGCAGTGCAGATGCTCCCAGTGCTGCAGGTCATCCCTTCAGATCCAGGAGAGGCTTCTGCAGCAGCACATCTCTGTCTAGAGAAGGAGGACAATGAAAACCAGGGACTCTTTGGTGTCATCCTGTATTAGGCCAACAATGTGTGCCAGTGTGATTTACACCAAAGGCTGCAGCTCTGGCATTTGGGGAATGTGGTGTTCCTCCTTCTGGCAGAGCACTGCTTAAATTCTACCCTTGCAAAACTCACAGCCAATTTCATGGACAGATCTTGACTGGTGGAACTCCATGGGAACCAGTGCATGACAATAGAGAGACTGGGCCCTCTGCTTGTGCTGGGGTTGTCTGGGAGGGAACAAGGGCTGAATTTGGGCCAGTGGTACATAACACTGCTGTTGAACAAGGAGAAAAATTCAGTGACTGCTTTTTAATCTTACGGAGTTGTAACCAGTTTCAAACATACTTCCTCTCTTTTCTCATGCAGTTGTATTCTGTTTGCAGGCACCAGGGTTTAAAACAGGGGCCTGTTTCTGCTTTCAATTAAATCAGAAGATGTTTTGGCCTTGACTTCACTGGGACCAGAATCAAACCCATGACCATAGCATTGTATTTAAGAATGAATCTCTCACAGTTACATAAAAAAGCCAGGTTCAGCTTTCAGTAGGTCATCAGAATTCAACATCTAACAGTTTATTTATTGTTCTCTTGTTTTTGCCAATCTTAACTCTGTAGGGCAGGTATCCTCTGTGCAGCAGGTGTACTGCTGGCTCCTTCCCAGGTGTGGCTTCCCTCTCTCATGACTCTAGACAGGGGCTCCTCCTTTTTTGGGGAACTTGGCCCTGGAGGTGGGCACTTCCCAGCAGACACATTGGTGGGTCGAGTCCTGTCTGTCCCTGACCTCTGACTGCAGTAATGAAGAACCTGCTGGAGGTCCCTCTTTGCTTCTGCTTTTCATCTGCCAGTGGCTCAGGCTCACCAGCAAAAACTGTTCCACAAGTCTTCCTACTTGGTGTGGCTCTATGGGCTTTGGGGGTTGTTTTCCCTTCAAAATAACGTTTTTAACAAGTCGTTCTTGATGTTGTTCTTCAGTTTCTTTGAGTGAAGAGCCAGAAAAAATACATTGGGCACAGCTTAATCAAGTGTAAGGATAGACAGGAAAATAAACATGATTCATACACCTTTTGAAGCATGATAATAAAAATATGGATAAAGAGAGCTGGATTAACTTCCCACTCACACACATGCTTGTAGAAGAACATGACCAGTTAGTCTTGTGCCAGAACAAGTGGTGGTGTGACTTGTGCTAGAGGTGGACAGTAGTATAATGCAGCACTGGTACATTGTGGGATGAGAGGGCAGAAGGATGTGCTGCAGGAAAAGCAAACAGAGCAAGGGTGTAAGACAAGCTGTGTTCTTCCCATGTTCCTCTCAACAACAGAAGTGAATCAACACACCAGCCAAACGCCCCAGCAACGTGGGCAGCCTCTTTTCAGCAGAAAGCTTCTTTATCAGTACCCAGAGAGGCTGGCATTGTTCCTGGTACAGCAGTGGGGAATGTCCTGGTGCAGCAGAGGCCACAGTGTGGGCACCAAGGGTCACCTGGTGTTCCTGCTCAGCCCAGGAGATGCAGAGCTGCAGTGCCTGGGAAATTTCTCATGCAAATCTGGAAATAAAGAAAAGAATCCTTGGGAAAAGCCGCTCAGCTTTCATATGTCTGGGATCAGAAGTAAAGCAGATGAAACATTCCAGCTGTTTGTGTGAGCACTTGTGTACCAGAGTGATTGTGTTACCTGCCACCATTAATGCCTTAGAAAAGGTGCAGCCCTCGAATCTCCGTCCCTCTTTCTCCTGCTGGATGCTGAAATGTCCTGCTTTCACAGCACTCACACATGCAAAAGATGTGGAGGGCCAGGCTGGCACCCTGAAAGGGAAATGAGTTACATCTGAAATTTTCCCTTCCTTCACTGAGTCCCAGTGGGAGTTTCGCTCCTGACTTCAACGAGCGAGGATTTAGCCCATTTATATTCTAATTTAACTAGTGTCTGCATGTTTTCAACCTCCCAGCATGCCCAGTGGTACAGGGGTGATGGCAGTGGGGGCAATGGCCAGATTTAGTCAGATTTTAAAATCTTAATAAAAATACTGACTTATCTTCCACTTGAAGTTACAGAAAGTGGGTGAGCAGCAGAAGAGCTGGCATTTGGTGAAGGCCTGCTCTCATCATCCTTGTAGCACCAGGATTTAGGGAAAAGGGATGGTTAAGGGAATAGCAAGAAAAGACTTGTATAGGCAGGAATGTTTTGTTTGAATTGTGCATCTTCTCATGTATTAACAACTTAATTCTCTTGAGTGCCCACAACTCCCACAGAGTTTGAACTGAAATGCAGTTCTTGCAGGATTGGAACCTTTGGAAAACTGGAGAACGCTTGGGAAACTAAGATGCCAGTTTAGGATTTTGTTTTAAATTAAAGGATTTTTGCTCTGAGTTGATTTTCATGGTCAGAATTTAGTGTAAATTCTGTGTTGAGAAAACATGAGAGGCCCAGAACCCTCACAGGACTCAAATCAGAGCAGCAGGAACAATTGCATAATAGAAACAGGATACAATATAAATTTGTATTAATGTTTTTAATCTTCACCAACTATTTAGGCAAAAGTTCAGTTAGAATGAAGTCAAAGGCACAAGAAGAGCAAAAGTAACCTGAACTTTATACTGGGGAAGAAAAGCAGTAGTACTGGAAATCCAGCTAACATGCTTCTTTAGCATCAAGTGCTAAATCCACAGTTCAGAACAGAGGAGTTCCCAAGCAGATGGTATTACCCACAGTGGAAGAACTTCTGTGCAGTTGCCTCGACCTCGGCATATTTCACTGAAAGAATAATACTCAGCTCCTGCCTTTAACACGTTTTGTGTTTTGAAGGTAAATTATAATATTATTTGGTTACTTTTATTAAAAGTATGCAAGTCAGCCAGACTCTGCTCTTCTCACTCTCCCTGAGTGGTTGCTGCTTGTGAGGAACAGGGGTGGCAGAACTGGCCTGGCCTGACCTACAGTAAGAGCAGCTCTCTGCTTGCACTGGCCCGTGTTGGATCCACATGGCCAGGGCCCCGTTCTGGTCATGGGTACTCCAGAGCAGCCCAGTCACACAAAGGATTGGAATTGTATGGTTAAACATCAAAAGTCATGGGAGGCTGTTCGCCACCATCCCTGGTACAAAGGATGCCCAAGCCATGCCAGTGGCAGGTAGGGGACTTCCAGTGGTGAAGTGCAAACTGTACCCGTATTCGAAAGTTGTGTTTTCCCTTGTTAAGCCCAGCAAATGCATTTCATGACTGGTGAGTTAAATAGGTGTTGTGAGGTGCTGATGTGTGTAGTGAGTGCTGTTCTGTGAGGGTGATTCTGCTGCCCCTACCTGTCGATGTGCTTATCTGCCAAACACAAGGAAAGAATTTGGAATACAGC
This sequence comes from Formicarius rufipectus, assembly GCA_013399695.1. Taxonomy (NCBI): domain Eukaryota; kingdom Metazoa; phylum Chordata; class Aves; order Passeriformes; family Formicariidae; genus Formicarius; species Formicarius rufipectus. The sequence goes on along the minus strand of VXAU01005005.1, from coordinate 272,873 downwards.
AATTAACATACTAGAAACTGTTTGTTTAGTGAAGTATTTTTATAGCTGTTGAAATAACACACTAAACTAGACAAACACTTGAATAAGACAAAGTGGAATCCTTGGCCTGATGTAGGCCTGCATTCTGACACTGTTTCTCATGGATAAGCTCCTGTTGGCCACCCACAAGGCCGGTGGCAGAAGCAGGTCCCCAGGGAGAAACATGCTGCTGATAAATTTGGGATGAGTGACCAGTGCTGATGGGCTTAATCCCCCTATCCCAATAGGTGAAGAGCTTAGTGTTCCTACCCTTGTAAACCTGGTGGGAATGAGAAACCTGGAAAGGAAAGTTTATGGTAGCTTCAGTTCCCTTAGTAGTTGGTCTGCTCGTTGTAGGTGTTTGACCACTCCTCCTCCTCTTCCTCCTCCTCCCTGTTGGGATGCTTGGCTGAACAGATGCAGGGCCACAGTGGCTCTTGACTACCAGGAGATTTTTTTCATGCAGAAAAAGACACAGGCTTCCCTACCTAGGATTAGTGTTTCCACTTCCTTATCTTACCTGCTAATTTATGTCCAGGTGATACTGTTTCTACAAATTTAAAAATAAGGAATACACATGTATTTCCAGGAAATTATGTATCTATTGTATTGTCTGCCAAAGTGTACCTTAGGTGTGGAGATTGACTATTAACAACAGGCATCTCTCATCCTTACCATGAATGCTTTGTGATGTTTCAAAAATAGCAGGTAGTTTCCACTTCAGTGGATTTTATTACCTGTTGCTTCAGTGGACTTTAATTCATAGTAACAGAGAACAGAAAACACAATTGTCCATGCCTTTATTTTGATTATAAAATCCATTACATACCTAATTTTTCATTTTAGTGATGTTACAGAAAGAAGAAAAATAATCCTTCCAGAACTTCCTGAGAATTATCCTGCATGGTAGATTATAATGTTCTTTATGGACTATTGACTTTTAAAAATACATGTTGATACTATATAGACTAGCTCTGATCTGTTACTGAAACAGATATTCTAGCCTGAACAGCAAAATATGAAGTATTAAATGTAGGTAATAGATCCTGCAGTTCCTTCAGGTGCTTAATAGTTAATGAGTGTAATATCCTTCAAAAGCTCAGCAAAGTGAGCACATGGCTCAAAAACCTCTCATGCCATTCCAGGATCGGCTCTGGGAGGCAGGAACAGCAGGTTGTAGGAATTGGAGATGGGTGAACGCGTTATCAGCGAGTTCCCTCCTCCACCCTTCTGCTGAGCTTGGACCCTACTCCTTGATCCTCTTGTTAAAAATTGAAGAGGGGCCTGGGGGTTTCCAGGCTTCAGGATGGCTGGGGCTGAGTGAGCCCTGCCCCCCTGGGACCCTGCTGGGACAGTGGTGGCAGAAGGAGCTGCTGGTCCAGGTGGCTCGAGCGGTGCCCTGCCTAACACTGCAGCCTTGACACCTGCTCTCCACGGGGGACTGGAAACCAGTACCTGATCTGGGCTTTCTTTAGCCAGAAACCCCTTTTGGGGCACCCCTCTGTGCCTAATGGCACACGTGGCTGCTTGGATTTCACAGTGTGCAGAGCAGCAGTTTATACCGGGAGTTTAAGACTCAGACTCTCACACACGCACAATTTTCCCCCATCACTGTACAAATAAAAGATTTAAAAGATGCTTAAAACAAAATTCTCCCCAGCCAAAACACCCTCCCAGCCAAGCATGCACCTGAAGCAACCTGAGGTGGTCAAGATGTTATCTTTGATTAAAGTGCAAACCGTGGCAGAGCCGTGAGGGTGAAGCCTCTCAGGGTTTCTGCAGAGCAGGGCAGCCAGGTCATGTGGATCCACGCTGCAGCCAGAGCCTCCTCAGTGCTTTCTTCCCTCTGGAGAAGGGCTGAAAATCTCTGCTCAGAGAGCAGGGTGGGAGGGTACGGTGTAACCATACAACAGAGCTTTCTTTATGGACTGTCACACTAATTACAGCTGAAATTCTAAACTGAGGCAGATCAGAAAACCCACTGCAGCCAGATGCAACCTTCAGCCGTGTTCCTCGCTGTGCAGGGCGTGAGGGAGCATGTGTCCTGGCAGAGACAGTGCTCCAGCAGCACTCAGAACTGCTGTCAGGCCAGAGGGCAGAGACACCCATGTGCTGGGTTATCCCTGTCCTGCTCTGGCCAGCCCTGCCTTTCAGGGTGTAGGCACTTTTTGAGTGATTCTTCCTGGAGAAAGCAGCTGTGGGTGCTCTCCCCGCTACGCTTTGCTCTGCTGAGAACTCGTGCACAACCCCGATCGAGTTTCCCAGAAATCATGGAAATAGGAAAAATGCTGCTGGGAGGGCCTGGCAGCTCTGTCCACAGGCCACCCAGCCTGTGCTGCTGGGCCAGGTCGTGGCAGTGCCAGCAGGCAGCTGGCTCCTGGCACACCGGGGATGGGTGGGCACAGCTGCTGCGGGGCTCTCCACTGTTCCTTGCCAGCTGTTTCTCCCCTGTGGTGGGACGAGCAGCAGACTTGTGACAGCCAGAGCTATGCAGCCAGCAGTACCAGACACAGTGTAAGGATCTCAAGCACCTCTGCTCCAATTTGTGGCATTTTTTTCTCTTCCAAGCAGATAACAGTATCTCTCCTACCCACCTTAAGCAAATATTTAAGAGATAAGCAGCACTGTTCATGCTCAGCAGCAATGACCGGACTCTGCTCACACACCTGGGACGCTTTGTTAACCTGTCCCGCGGGGCACTTTGAGGTCATGCTCGGTGTTCTGCCCTCTAAACAAGCCTCTTCTTCCCCTCTGTGGCATTTCCCACAAGCACCTCGTGCTTCTGCTGCAGCTCCACAGCCAGGCCCGCAGCCAAGTGCAGCTGACAGCTGGGTGAGGCACAGCAGAGCTGCCAAGCTCGCCTTGGCTGTGCTGTGCCCGTGCTGAGGAGCAGGAGGGCACACGGAGGGGGCAGGTACAGCAGAGGGCACCGAGGGCAGCACAACCACACAGGCATTTCTCTCGTCTTCCCCTCTCCTCCCTGAGATCAGGGGAAGAGACACATTTTAATGACAGTCTGCTGAAATGTGCACTCCCTGCTGATTTGACATTGGGCAGGAAAAGTGTCTACAGAATCAATTTTTAATAAATGTAAACAACTGAATTATGAATGACAAAAATATCACTGAACAGTTAAATATTAATCACATAATTACTTAAATTAATACTTGTAGTGCAATATTGTGATAGAGGGCTCTACTTGCACGGTGTTGCTGCGCTGGCAGGGCTGGGGGAGGGCAGGAGCACAGTGACCCCCCAGCAGAGGGACCTGGGACAGAGAAATCTCCTGGTGCCTTCCACAGCCCCAGCTGCTGGTTGTCCCACAGGTCCCACAACACTGGGTCCTCCTCTTAAGACCTCTGGAACCAGATTTATTAAGAAAGAACTTCTGTTTTCTGTTTAAAATCAAGCTGTCAAAACAATGGCTAAACTGGCCCCAAACCAGAAAGTAACCTGCCCCACCCCAAAAACTCTCCTGTCCCAAAGTGCCATTAAACTCCCCCACAGTGGTGTGTGACGTGCAGAGCCATAGCTGTGCTCAGTGATGGTCTTGGGAAGACCAAGGGTGCTCCAGGGGGAGCTGGAGGTGCCAAAAGCCCTGGCTGCTCCTGAGATGGAGTTGGGAGACTTGATGAAAGATGGTGTGTCACGAGCTCTGCTGTTGGGGCTGGAGTTACTGCCCTGTGGGCCCCCTCTGTGCTCCCACCTGGGCAGGTGCTGCTTGTGGAGTGGACAGTTGGTCACTGGGATTGTGGGGGTGGGTGGGCAGCACAGGAGTCTGTAGGCACTTGCAGGCAGCACACAGCTTCTTTCCCTGCCCAGAAACTAAGAAAAGAATTTACTGGCACTCTTGTCCTTGTGGGTTGGCTGGCTGTGTTGTTTGTTTTTAATCTAATAAAAGGAGATCTTAATATCATAGTAAAATGGGTACAAAGCTAGAAACTCGCCCCTTGGCGTTTTGGCGAAACATTATTGAAAATGTAAAAGCCTTCAGCAGAAACAACAGAAGCACAAAGAAGCAGTAGAAATGGGATCAACAGGTTGTGTTGTGGATGTTGGGAGAAGTGGGGAAGTGCACCCAGCCAGGGAGACCTGCGAGGCTGGAGGCTGCACACCAGCCCTGCTGTGGCTCTGCAGGGACACGATGCAGGTGGCCCAGGGCAGAGGCCCTTGGAGGGCCAGGCAGTTGGGAAGAGCACAATTCTGGGAGGGCAGGAGCAACTGAGGAGGAGGAACAGGCAGCTGGGAAGATCTGTGCACTGGGTAGATGGTGTGAGCACAGTGGGACCTGGAACTGGAGAGAGAGGCAGTGGAAGGGCACACTTAGGCTTGCAGCTGCTGGAATTGGTCCTGGTTTGGTCTGCCAGGTATGAGAGTTAAATACCAGACACAAATTGTAAGAGTGTTTCTAAATTGGAAAGTGAAGCATCCCTTGCAGAAAGGTGAATGCTGAAAAACTGTTCATTGCTCACACTCCCCCTTTGCTGGAGGACCCAAGTGCAGCTCTGTTTGCCGTGTCTCCGTTTTCCTGTCCTCCCACCTCGTCACAAGCACCACTGGAAGCACCATTCCTGTGTGCCATGAGCAAATGCCTCCTGAAAATGCCATTTCCCAACTTGTCCCCCAGTACAGTCCTGGTCACCATGACCACTTACAAAAGCACCCATTTTCGGGCTGACTCCTGCCCCATCTGAGCTGCAGCCACTCCCTGTGACGCTAACTCACAGCACATTGTGGGGCACTGGAGGGAGCAGCTTCCTGAGGCCACCAGTCGGGTTGTACCTTACTTCTGATCCTCTGCAAGTTTGGACAGTGCAAAGCCATTCCTGTCCCCTGCTCTTGCCAGCTCTCTGATGGCCCAGGTGCGTTTTACTTCCACTGTGTGCAGCATTTCATTCTTGGCCCCTGCAGATCATCCAGAGTGCTTTGGGTCCCCGTGGGGCTTGTGGAGCTGCTCTGGGTCACTGTGCTCTTTTCCACAGCTTCTCACATGATGAGTAACTCTGTCAAGCCACCTCTCCATTTGAAGCTACTGTTTGAGTTCACTTGGTGCTCTCACAGTGTTGCATTTTTTGATGGACTTTTCCAGGTATGGCTTATGCTGGTGAGAAGGGAGAGGCAGGAGTGCTTTCCACAGGCAGCATTACAACATGCTGCAGTGGAGTCGGTTCTTGGAACACAGCAGCCCCCTAAAACGTCAAATAAATCCTTAAAGTATTCATCACGCTGTTTTTGGGGTGGCACTTAAGTCTTTCAACACTCTGCGAGTTTCTTTCCCCAGCAGTAATTTCACTGGTGAAGAAATACAGCTCAGGGCACTCCACAAAGGCCTCAAAATTCATGTTTTGTTTTCATTACCAAAAAAATGCTCCACTACATTAAAGAGTGGCCCATTAAAACGTTGTCCCCTGTCCTCTCTGCGCCCTGTCGCCCTCCCCCTGCGCGTGCAGAGCCGAGCAGCAGCTTCTGCACATTCACAGAGGGCTCAGCCACAGCCCAGCCTCTTTAGGTTGTAGGACCTCAAAACTTTCAATTTACTCAGTAAATGTGTGTGCTGAACCTCAAGCCACCGGTGCTTCCTCTGCTTTCAGTTTATCCCAACACAGCCCAAGTGTGTGTCAAAGGAAATGCATTAACTGTCTGGTTCCTGGGATAAGATGAAACACTCTACAAAGCTATAAATTCAGCTGTCTGGGGCAAGTGGCCCTAAAACAACAGTGAAAAAGAAAACAATGAATTATTAGACTCTTACTGAACTTTGGGATTACATGAATTAAATGTTGCCTCGTGAACTGGATGGTGTTCTCTGGTACCATAGAAACACTAGAGATTGGAGAAAACAGTAAATGTGTTATAGGTAGGGTTTAGAGGGGCTTTTGGGTGTTCTCATAAGCAACTCAGAGTACCTGAGTGCTGACATGGGCAGGAGAGAAGGCAGTGGAACTTGAGACTGCTTAAGAGGGCAGAAGGTTTTTTAGCAAAATTCAGTGGGGACTCACTAAGTCCAGTTTAATATTTCCACAGTTTATTTATATATAAATGGCACATTAATTAAATTTGCAACTGTATTAGGAAGTTAGAAGATCAGAGCGAGGTGCAGCTGTGGGGAGCACATGTCCCCAAGTTGCATGAGCCAGGACCCAAAGCACGTGGTGCAGGGCACAGCCAGGAGCACCAGCACTGCAGAGGACAGTGGGGTGTCAAACCTGCCCCTTCCATCACTGGGATGGGCACTGGGGTCACTTCCACCCGCTCCCCACTCTGCTGGGCCACAAAGCTTGGTGTAGGGTGGTGATGCTGGGAGGAGGGAACCAGCAGGGCTGTGGCTGCAGCACTCACCAGCAGTGCTGGACGACACCTTTGGCAGGGTTGGATGAGCTTTGCAGGGCTGGGGGAGGCCCTGCCCTGGTCTCGGCGAGGGATGTGGGGGATTTCATGGCCAACCTGGAGGGGCAGCTCGGTGGTGAAATCCTGGGATGGTCTCTGGGGAAATGGAGGAGTCCTCACTGGCAGGATTATTTAAGACTCCACTTTGAAAGAGGAGACACTCTGCAGTTGGGAACAATGCTGCACTGCCAGAGAGATGGACTCAATTACTTAATAGGTCGTTGCTGTCTGTCTCCTGCGATTTCCCTTCCAAGAACATACATTCAGCTGGGTTATTTCTCATGGGAAGACAGAGTGCTGTGAGAGAAGCCAGGCATGAGGAGGGAGAGGCAGGAGGAGCGGCAGCCAGGAGGATGCAGAGCACGCTCCTCAGGACGTGGAGAAGCTGGAGTGCTGTAGCTGGTGTGCTGCTTCAGTCCTGTACCCAGCTGATCCCTCAGTCTCACAGATCTTTGCCCACGAAAGATGTGCCACTTTGCTGTCCTGCTGCCAGGCTCTGGTCCCCAGGACTGCTGGTGGTGGCACTGTGGTCCCACGGGCAGTGCTGCAGATGCTGCACGGGCCGTTGGCTTCTGTTTTGCCAAACCACCCTGTGTTTTGGGATGGACACTGAGCTTGGTGTGTGGCAGCCTCTCCTCTAGCACAGGAGGGCTCTGATGGTGCTGGATCAGATGGCAGCTGAGCTGGAGGAGAAGGTCATCCCTGGTTCTCCTTCAGCAGGATGTGGTGGGCAGGGACGTGTAAAGGCGGTGGTGACTCCTGCTCCTTCCAGGGGGCTCCTGCTCCTTCCAGGTGACTCCTGCTCCCTCCAGAATCACTCTGCCCACCATGGGATGAGCCTTGCAGGGTTGCTTCCCTGGCTGGGGTCGTGGCAGCCCTGGCAGTGGCGCAGGAGGTGGTGCCCGTGTGTGCACACGCGTGTTGGAGCGTGTGCTGCTCACACGTGCCCAGGGCCTCGTGCACTTGTCTGTCACCAAATTAAGACACTACATTACCTTATGCACATTGAATTGGCTGGATGTTCTTAAGCCCCGGGGCTGTGATGGGATTTTGTCTCTTTTGCCCATTTCTTTTTCTCTTGTTTTTCAGAATAAGCCGTCTGTTTAATGGCACAGAGCCCATTGTCTTGGACAGTTTAAAACAACACTACTTCATTGATCGAGATGGGGAAATTTTCAGATATATATTAAGCTTCCTAAGGACATCTAAGCTACTGCTCCCAGATGACTTTAAGGTAAGGAAAGCTATAAGCTGCAATCTGTATTTTCCTCCCGTTCTGTCATTTGTTTTGGTGCGGGTTGGTTTGTGTGCCTGACCTAAACACACTTAACTAAATGTTGCTGTTTATTTGTTAGGATTTTTAGTACTTGTGCATTACACCAGGGATGCTCTTATTTAATAAATGGACCAATGGTTGTCATGGATACCATAAAAAGTTAAACAATGAAGCTTATGGCTAAATCAGTTTTTCTAAACTAATTGTATTTTCTCACATTTTTAGCTTATTTATCAGGGTATAGCAGCAATTAAGAAGCAACACCAGCAACAAGCACTTAGCAGGATTTAATGCTCTGAATCGGAAAGAAATGTTTGAAATTTGATACTTAGAGGATTTGAACTGTATAAGTCTTTTTCTTGTTGATATAAAAAATAAACACCCTCTAAACAATCCCATGAGGATTTGTGTTAGATATAACCAGTGCAGATACTTTGATTTCAGGAAGTCATCTGTTCACAGTTACGAATGTCAGAATATTCTTGGGAGATGTAATTGACTGAGTGCTTTTTAAAGAGCAGGACGTATTTCTGTGAAATAGTGGCACTGGTTGTTGCTTTGCAGGCCCTGATTGTTTAAAGGCTCTCCTCTCAGCCTCGTTTGTTTGGCTTTGCGCTTACGAAACTCCCAGCATTGTCACCCTTATGTACGAAAATTGGAAGACAAAAGTGTCCAAACTGTAGATGACAAGATTCAACAAAAGCACTTACTCCAGGATGACATGATGAATAAATTGGCAGGGCAGATGGGGATCTGCTCAGTTGGAGGAGCAGAGCATTCCTGTGCTCCCTTTGTTGTGCTGAGGGGGCAGAATCACTTGGCTGGTTATGACTGAGTCAGTCCAGAGTTGTGGTTGTGGTGGTGGCTCTGGCCTTGGAGAGCAGCTGATCATTGTCCTGCAACTGCTCCTCAGCCACTCTTGCCTGAGTTATGAGGATAATGGTGTTTGACCCCGTCGTGGGAGGCTCTGCAGGGATCCGAGGCAGGGAGAAGGTTTGGCATTCAAGGGCAGTTCTGGAGCTCCAGCCCAGAAGGGCTGTCCTCAGCACTGGTTTTCCAGGTGGGTCAGGGAGGCTGCCCTGGGGTTTGGGGTGCTGGGAGACAGGGTGAGAGCCAGAGCACTGAGGGGTGGGTGTGAGAAAAGGCTTTACAGAGAAATAAGGGAAAACCTGTGGGTAGCAGTGAAGCTGAAGACCAGACCAGCCCTGTGGGTTGTAGGATGGATCAAGTAAAGGGGGGTGGGTGGAGCAGGGGCACAGGTGCCAGGGGGATGCCTTAGCAGCAGTGCTTTGGAGCATTTAGTGGGACAAGAAGGTGTGAGAAGAGAGGGTAGTGGAGATGCAGCTTGAGATGATCATGACCTCAACTGGCATCCAGATTTCAGGGGTGCTCTGGAACAAAAGCAGCAGGATTCAGCAAGAGCCTGGAGGGGAGAGTGCCAGTGGGTGCCAAGGACTTGTCTGCACAGTAAGCTGCTGGCAGGGCTGGGAGAGACTGGGAGAGCCGGCGCTGTGCCCGGGCTCACTGCGCTGTTCCAGACCATCCCTTTGCATAGGGTTAACTGTGTTTTATTTAGTTCCTCCCTGGGAGAGCTTTAGAGCAAAACCCCAGGCTAATGAGGGCTCAAGAACAAAGCAAAGCATTGCTAGGTAGGGAGTAACTAAATAAAAATGCATAGAAGAATGTGCTGTAAAGCTATATTAAAACTGCATTGTAAACGGATTTGACTTCACAGAAATCGTGTAATTTTACCAGCATGATTAAAGTGACAGAAGACAATAATCAAAGGCAGCAAATGGAATCACTTGGTGTTTCTAAATGCAAAACTCTATTTAAGGTATAAAACCTGACAGGTTTTCCAGTGAGACTTGCATTAAATGTTCTTTATGTCAAACAAAGCATTATCAAGTGTTTTGAATATTTATTAGTTTTTACCCCTTAAGTTAATCAAGCAGTTTATTAGCCTCAAGGTTTAGCCAAGTTGCTTTTCAACTTGAAATGCTGCTCAGATGGTTATTTTGGAAAGTTTGGAATGTTAGTACCACACCAGCGTTGTTGTGTTTGCCATTTCAGTGTTGTTTTCAGACTAAGTTAACACTGAAATGCAGAGAAAGTGGGGTATGTGTTCTCAGGCTGGTGATTCTTTATTATCAAGTCTGAGTGGTGTGTTTACAGTGAATATTAATTACCCTTCCAACGACTACTCAGCCCGAACTTGAAAGTGTCTCCCAGGTCTTCCTGCTGCAAGCAGCTCTCAGGGTCCGGACAGTCTCCCTGGGTTTGGGGGATTGGAAGCCACATGAAGTGTGCTGAGGGAGCCCAGCGAGGTGATGGTGAGCAGCCCCTCACAGCTCCTCCTCCTGCGTGTCCTGGAGCAGAGCAGGGACCCAACACCCCCCAACTGTGCCACAGGAGCTGCTCCTCCTCTGGTGCCCAAAGATTCTCTGCCTTGATCTCCCCCCGCCATCAGAGGGGTTTCCCCAGGACAGTTATGAGCAATGAGTTATGGCCCCTTCACTGCCAATACCAAACTTCACACAAAATCAGGACGTGTTTGAGACTCACTCCCTGCTCAGAGAGCATCAAATTCCATCTTAAAAAGGGGAGGAGCACAAATGGACATCTGAGCTTTATATGGATCACAGAGGTCACGTGCAACAGCAAAATGACAAGGCCACCACTCCAATTTATTAATACAGTTACAAAATTAGTGTTCTTTCATCTAAGTTTGAGTCTTCTCAAACTGATCTTAGCAAATGGTGCGGTTGTCATCACAGAAGTGAGCAACTTTCTCTCGTAGCCAGGAGTCAGATCTTCACAGCACTAAAAATATAAAAGAAACGTTGAGCCAGGATGACAGTTTGTTGTTTCATGTAATAAAGAATAACAAGTGAAAAATAGCCAGGAAGAGCCATTTCAGCCTGTTCAGGAGTCAACATTAGGTACAAAAAAATAAAGGATGTCTTTGGTACTGAGAGGACAGCACCAGGTTCACAGGACACACAGTGTCCCAGCTTCTCTTGGGTGTCTCTGCTTGTGGTTGGCAGTTCTGTCCCAACTCACTGCAGACAAACATCCAAAGAGCAGCACAGCTGGCCTTGAGGTCACACCTCCCACCTCCTCCCCAGGAAGATGCCCCCCTTGCCATAGGTGACTGCAGAAATTAGCCAGCATGAAATCCACCAGGAAAAACAGTTTTCTACCCAACAATACGTAGAAAATTATTTTGTGAAAGGAAAAAGGTTGCATCTTGGAAAGATATGTTTACCTTTTCCATAAGATCTGTGTGCTGGCCAGAAATTGTGGATGGAGAAAGGCTGTGTGCCTCCCACCTGCCTCTCTGCTCCCTTTCTCAGGTGACCTGCAGAACTTCCCCACTAGTTCCTACAGCAGCCACAAGAAGTTGAAGGCTCATGGTACCTCTGAAGGCTTTTTGTGGTGCTTTACAGAAAAATTGGAGGCTGTGCCATCTCCCCTTTCAGTGTAGCCAAGAACACCCTGCCTGTCAGCAGGGACCATTGCCAGCAGTGGGAATCACCTTTGGAGTAAAGTGGTTTTCCTCAGCCAGAGAGAAGCAGCTCCTTCAGCTCTCCCAGGCAGTGTTTGACTCTGGGCTGTGCTGTCAGGAGGATGGGAAGGTGGGGGAACAATCCCTAGGAGAAATGGGAGAGGTATTAGTCCTGCAGGACAGGGAACTCCTGGATGCTGTACCAGATGTGCTGTGGATGCTGCCTGGTGCTCAGCAGCACTGCCCTGGCACCCCCTGGGGGAGAGGGTCAGTGTCCATGGGGGAGAGGGTCAGTGTCAGGGAGAGGGTCAGTGTCAAGGAGAAGGTCAGTGTCTGTCAGAGAGAGGGTCAGTGCCAAGGAGAAGGTCAGTGTCCATGTGCAGCGCCCAGCACGCCTGGCACAGGAGCCATGCCAGGCTGCTCCAAGGCTGAGCTTCAGGGAACCCTCTGTGCTTCTCCACTGCAGAGCCTCCCGTGCCTGGTTCAGGGAGATGGTGCCTCTTTTGGACGGGTCCAGGAAGATTCATGTCTGCACCTGCCTTTGGTGACTTACCCAAACTAACAGCATGGAAATGGCTCTTTGCAGTTCTTGTGGCACTTTCCTGGCAAGGTTCCTTTTGGGTTGAATTCTTCTGCTTCGTATCTCATGTTAAACTTTGGCAAATCATCAGGGTGGGGTTTGATATCTTCAGTGCAAGGGTGGACATACCTCTGGCAGTGTTACCTCAGCATCCTGAGCCTTCAGTGCAGGCAGCCCAGAGCTGGGCATCGCTTCCAGTCCTGTCACATACACACAGTCCTCCAAACAATGTATAAAACCTGAAGGAAAAGATTGTGGACTTGGTGGTGTGTTGAGTCCCAGACCCTGCCCAGGCACAGGCTGTGAGCCACTCATTCTTTGTTCCTGGCTTTGTGCAACCCTCTCCCTCCCTAAATGGCCTTGCAGGTTCCTTTGGGTGCCCCAGTCCCTCAGTGCAGAAGGGCCTCATGTCCCACAAGAGGAACAGAGGGGTCAGGCTGTGCTGGTGCCTGTCACTGGTGCAGAGCACTGAATTTCTCTTTGTCTACAGAAGACACTTTTTATCCCCTCTACTTGTCACAGCACAACAAATTCCCTTTATTGCCACTGCCTGACAGGAGGTGCTCAGACTCCCTAAGGCTGAACGTGGACATTGCCTCTTGGCACGAGCACCCGCCAGCTCCCAGTGCCCATTACAGACCCTCCTTCCAGGTGCACAGCCCTTTCCAGGCTTTTTATTTGTGCTATTTATTTTATTTGTGCTCAGCCCAAGTGTGGAATAGACATGAGGATGAGAGTCTTACTTTTAGAAACTTAACCCAAACCCCTTGGTTTCACCCAGGCAGTTATGACCAGGTCACCTTGCCCCACAAAGCCTGTGGTGCCCCAGCACAGCCCTGATTTCCACACACCCACCTCAGGGGTACACCAAGTGTGGCTGTGGCATTTGGGAACAGCAGTGGAGGAGCTGCTTCATTGGAAAGCAGGTTGTCTTCTCACAAAATGATAGGAGAATATAAAATGTATCCTGTTTATTTTAGGGCAAATGATGACTCGCAGGAGTGACTGAAGAGCTGCATTTGATGCAGTGGGCTGAGCTGGCTGTGGGGGAGGTAGGGCTGGTGTGAGCCTGGTTTTGTTTGTTTTGTGGCATTACTGTTTTGGCCCGGGGCTGCAGCCCATTGAACTCCTGTGATTCAGGGCACTGTCAGGCTCGTCCAGAGCCCAGGGAAGGCAGTGGAAGCCTCTCTGAATGCAGTGGGCTTTGCATCCAGCCTCAGGAACACTGTACTGCTTTCTGCTTCCAAAAATGAGGGACTGTTTTTTCTCTCACTGTACCATCTCTCCTCGGTTTTACCCTTTTCTTAGCACATATTTGTTTGATTGACCTTACAAATAATACCTTATTTTATAGTGACCATGAACCCAGATACTCTAAAACTAGTTTTTCAGGACCTACTGAAAACAGCAGATGACTTTCCATTGCCTTCAGAAAGCACTGGGTGCTCCTGTTCACTCAACAGCATTGCCTTTTTCTTTAGCATTGCATGTTTGCTTGAAAAGAGATCCATGGCACAGCCGAGGCCAAGTGGATGTTTGGTAGCTCACTGCACACACCTCTAGTGAGCATGGTTAGGTGGTGGGCTGTGCTCATGCAGTGTTCCGCACGAAGATTCCAGAAAATTTGGGGCAGGAGTTGTTTTTTAATTTAGGCCACTGACCCGTGTAGGTTTAAACTGATCCTCTGCTCAGAAACCAGGGAGCTTCAGTGGTGGACAGAGGAAAGCAGTAATGGTTCAGCAGAGAGGGGAAGGGTGAGAATACCTTCCATCAGGGGATGAGGCTTTGGGGCTGGTGCTGTTTCACCTGAGACCAGGTAGTGCAGGCAGTCTCCACACCTCCGTGCCTGGCCTCTCCCCAGTTGTTTGTAGCATGCCTTCTGTATGAGTTCTTCTTTAATCTTCCCATTGTTTTTCATCTTCAAGCTGTGTCCCGTGAGTGTGTTTGTTGCCCTCATTTCTTCCCACTTGCTCTTCTCCCTCTCCCTCTCTGCTCTGGTCTTTTTTTTCCTCCCTGAGCAGTGTGTGCATTGTCCCAGCCTTAACAGACATCAAAGAGATGTAAAGCATTGGATGTCCCTTTTGTAAGGAGATAACCTTGCCGCTGTCACTGTGAATATTCATACGTCTCCAGGCTGCAGGCAGCCCTGGGGTGAAGGAGCACCTCAGCTAACGGTGGTGGGTCTGTGGTGCCAAATTTGAACAGAGCTAACTGCTTTGGTTCAGTAATACCCTGCAGCAGCAGATTTTACAGGTTAATTCCAAACCACTATGAAGACTCGCACCTTTTTGTGCTGCACGTTCATTTGATTTCCCCCTCTTCCCTGAGTCCTGGGGCAGCAGCACACCCGTTATTCTTCATGTGATTTGAGTGTCCATTTCCTGATTGCTCCTCATCACCCCATTCTTTCCAGTCCAAATGATTCCAGTCATTTCACTCTTGTGACTTTGTTTCATTTCATTGCTGTGGAACTGGCCTGTGTTCCATGTGTTCCAGCATCCTGCACAGAAGTAGGGTAGTGGCTTTGCATCTGTGAAGAGGTGCAAGAACCAGGAAAGCAACCAGCAGGTCTGTGCAGGGAGGAGCTGGTGCTGTGCCCTTGCTGCTCCTCCTCCCCCCGGGAGGCTTCAGGAGGTGGTGGGGGCACTGTGAGCAGAGTGCCCCATGTGGGGGCTTCTCTTTCTTTGGCCTGGCCTGGTGGGCACTGCTTCCTCCTTGGGTGGGGGGTGCTTGACACCCTTTGCCTCCACACACTCACAGGTGTCTCAGTTGAGGTGGGAAGATCTGTCCCACCTCTGATGAAGGGATGCACATCCATCCGATGGGGATGTGCAGGAGACACCTCAATCACTGAAGCGGGGATTGGATCAGGCTGGGAATTTGAATTGCCCAAAGCCCAAGTGAGGTGATGGACAAATGGCAGGGAAGAACAGCTTCTTTTAAGCTGCTGGCGTGCACTGCCGAGCTCCCAGCCAGCGGGATGGTCACTCCCTCCATTATAATTTGCCAGGCTCCAAAGTGCACTTTAAATACATGAATAGTCATGCAGGGAGCAGCTGAGCTGCTGTAGCTGAATTTCAGCCTCAGCAAAGGCAGGTGAGAAGTGAAGCTGAACTGACATCTCCATCTCGTCACGTGTGCGAGAGGCGACAGCGAAGCCTGGGATCTGTTCTGAGATCAGAAGTGTCTGAGGCCAAGAGTGAAGATCAGGGCTCGGAACATCTTCTCTTACATCACTAGGCTTTGTTTATTGCAACCAGCTATTTTGATTTCTTAATCCAAGACTGAAGCCTTCTGGCACTGAGCTTGTGGGATAATAAATGAAAGGATAATTCAGTGCAATGGGAACTTCATGGTCAGCTCAAAGAGATTCAGCACTAACACCGTGTGGTTTTCTGTGTAGGTGTAAGACAAAGACAAAGTATGTGGATACCTGTTGCCTTTGCACTCTTGCTGACAGTACATATGCCTAAGTAGGTCAAACAGGAACAATACTCATTTTTAAAAGAGAACTATAAGCATTTCTAGTTTCTCTCTCTCCCTCTCTTCTCTTTTTTTTTTTTTTCCTCCCAGGACTTTAATCTTTTATATGAAGAAGCAAAGTATTACCAGCTGCAGCCAATGATTAAGGAACTTGAGCGATGGAAACAAGAGAAAGAACAAAGGAAACATTTCCAGCCTTGTGACTGCTTGGTTGTAAGAGTGACTCCAGATCTGGGGGAAAGAATTGCATTGAGTGGGGAGAAGGCTTTAATAGAAGAGATCTTCCCAGAGACTGGGGATGTCATGTGCAACTCGGTGAACGCCGGCTGGAACCAGGACCCAACCCACGTTATCAGGTTTCCCTTGAACGGATACTGCCGGTTGAACTCGGTGCAGGTAATGAATGGCCTCGTGCTGCTGGCTCATCTCTTTGCTGGGGTGTTTCTTTATTATGTCTTCTTCAATTATATGCAAATTATTTGCTTCTGCCCAATTACTTTCAGTGCTTAGACTGCAAGGAGACATTTTCTGCCTGGTGAGATCACAGTCTTTCAGGTTTTCCTAAGTCTAAGCAGAAAAATAGATTTAGATTGTGTGTATGTTAGTGCCGTGCTGGTCTCATAATGGTGTTATACTGATAAATGCTAATTTTTTCATCAATGTATAGCCTTCAGCAGTTTTTTTTTTCCCCTCCGAAGTGCCTGCAGGAAGAAAGAGAGAGTTCCAAAAACTACAAAAAAAAATCTCCACACCATTTTATAGAAAATGCAACAATGTGTAAATGCATAATTTATGTCTCACTCATAATTAAATGATGGTGCCTGCGGGACGGACTTAAAAAAATTGATCTCTGCACTTTTTTTTTTTTCAAAAGGATGTTCTATAAAAATTGCCCAGAGTATTTTAAACAAAATGTATTTCATTTTATACTCAGAGTTTTGACATTAGGTTTAAAATTAAACATATGAAACAAAAGAAGATAACTGGACAGATAGGTGGATGGCAGCAGAAATAAATATGTGGCCTGTGTTTAGGCAGCTGCCTCAGGGACAAGCGGTGCCATTTCACAGGGATCATCACCACAACAGCCAGAGCTCCTGGGGTGGCTGTCCTGGGGCTGTGGAGAGGAACAGGGGTGATGATGCCATTAACTTGTGCCTTAATTAACAAGGGCAAGACAGAGCTCTTAGTTTGTGTATGCCTTTGGAATACTCTGCAAAGGGAAATCAACCTCCAGGGGATTATTTCCAAAGGTACCACCCCCTGCAGATGGGCTGTGGCTGCAGGTGTGAGCTGGGCTGCGGGGAATGCTTTGGTGGTCCTCACCAAGTGCCCTGGGGTAAATACCCGCAGGAGAGCTGGCCCATGACCCAGGCTGGCCACGGTGGAGGGGAGGGAGGTGCAGCAGCCAGGGAGGACAATAACCCAGGTCCTGCTCACCTCTGTGGTTATTACACATCAGGCTCAGGGGCCCTCCATCTCCACAGCTGCCAGGTGACAACATTTGTGGGAGACCTGAATATGTAAAGATGGATGGAGTAATTTTAACAACCTGAATGTGATGGTGACACCTCCCTCCATGGGGCAGCATTCCCTGGGGCACCGTGCACTGACAGCCACTGCTGTCTGAAACCATCCCCAGACCAGCTGCTTGGGATGATTTTTTGTTCCAGACTCCCGAGCCGTGCGTTCGGTGGAATTTGAACGGTCTGTGGTTAATTTTGCACAGTCCTTAGCAGTGTCACCTTTGGCCAGGGTTGGAGTGGGCTGCCCCAGAAACAGCAGGCTAGGGGTGGTGAGAGGCAGTGGAACAGGGAGGAGTTCAGTCCAGCCCCGTGCTGGGGGCAGAAGGAGCAGCTGCACTTTAGCCCAGGTGGGTGGAGAGAGAAGAGTGTTTGTGCCTGAGCCACACTGTCCATGTGATCCAGTCAGATGCACACAAGGAATTAGAATGACTGGAACCATAAGGGGTCCCTGTGAGCCACTGACCAGCTCAGCACTGCCAGCAGCCTGGCAAAGCACTGGATGCCCACATGGCTCTACACAGCCACCTCTTATCCACAGCAGTGTAAGCAGTAGGATACGTGTGCTGGGAGTCAAAGCTGAACACTAATTACTGTCATTATTTGAATGTGTTTTGAATTCAGTCAAAATTCAGACAGAATCAAAGAGTCTCTTTGCAAGTTCATGCTGTAGAAAAGATTTCTGTCAAAGAGTCTACAGTATAAGTAATACTATTAAATTACATCATTTTACTAAATTACATCATTTTACTATATAATTAATAGAAAGTGTTTTCAGACACTTTCTGGGAAACGATGCATTTCTGAGGCCAAAGGCTGATGAAATCAGCAGCTAATTATCATTGACTCTGATGAACTCTGGTCACTGCTCAGGCACTGCTTCCCCTTCCCAGGATTTTTTGGGTGAAACAGCATTCAATCAGAAGTTGGAAATACAGTGAAGCAAATGCACAAACTTCAGGGAGATGGGCAATGGTTGGAAGAGCAGAATTGCTTCCAAAGAGTGCCAGAAAGCCACACAGGAAGCCTGTCTGCTGTTTGCTGAGATACGTCCCTTCTGTCTTCCTATGCTCTGCTGAGTGTATTTGGTAGAACAATTTCAGTTTGTTTTTTTTCTTATTTGAAAAATATATTCATTAAATGCTTTGTATCAAGAACTGTGCATATAAAACAAAGAATGTCAACACCAAGTAGGTAGTGGTAGGCAAGAAAATACAGCAACTCTTTGTTTGACACCCATTTGTAATTATACAAAGGTATAGAGGCTTTTCCAACTCCTTGCAACAGGTTCTGGTGAGAATCATGGGTTTACCTGGGAGAAAATTCTGTGATGCTTGTGTATGTTGAACCTTGAGTCTTCATAATTATGAACATATTTGTTAGTATTCTGCAAAATTTAAATGAAATGCAGTAAGTGAAAGGATCATGTTTTCATTTGGAAAACCTTCCAACAAAATCAGATGCACTTGGTATATTGGAAGATTATTAAATCCTAGCACAAATCCTCTATTTAATACAATGTGTGTGTCCCATAAATGGGAGAGTCACAGCTGAGACTCACTTCTTGGCATATTCTCTTTGGAGATTTTCAGGAAAGGAGCTCTGATTTCAGTCAGAGGTGGTGACTCTTTTCCCCCATCCATATCTTACTTTCAGAAGCAGCAATGTGCACAGAGTCAAATCCTCCAAGTGGAAGTCAAACCTGTTCCCTCTGCTGCACGTGCCGGTGTGTACAGCCCCGCAGGAGCCCTTAGACCTCAGCTCAGCCTCTTCCAAGTGGCACTTCCAACTCTGCAGTCTTTACCCATTCTCTGCATTGTTCACAGGATTTAGCCTGTTTTGTTTGGTGCTGAGAGAGCTGATGGTGCCAAGGTTTTTAACCCTGGATTAGAGCCTGCCTGCAGCCTGGTCCTTCCAGCACGCAGCGAGCACGACGAGCTTTGTTCCGCGTGTGTAACGTGTGCCTGTCCTGTGGTCTGCAGAGAGCAGGCTCAGGGAAAAAGAGCCCTGTGTTAACAAGCAGCCTTGCAGAGCTTTGGTCTGAGGCAAGCCAAGGGCACCCCGTGCTTGTTTTGTCTTAGGAGCAAATTGATTTTAAAAAGTTTTTAAGCAAGGATTTTGAAGTCCCGAATCTCTCAGAAATCTTACCTGTCAATCCCCTGTTCTACTCGCTAGTTCAGTAGGAGAAGCCTTTCCTGTGGCTGGGTTGTCTCTCATCTTCCTCTTGCCAGGGCTAGGACCACTGATACATAATACAGCTAAAATACACACCAGCCTGCTGATGTCTTATTCCTTCTTCTGTCTCAGACTCCTCCTGCCTTTCTCTCTCAGGAGGAACAAGTGTCAGTGTCTGCACCCCATTTCTGTCCTACAGGCCTCGTACAGCCTGGACAAGTAAGGGAGATGAAAGCCTTATTTCTCAGCCTTTTAAATATATTTTGATAACCTACTCTCCTGCCCCTTCTTTTCATCTCTCCCGGTTCATTATTCTTCCATACTTTGGTGAGCTTTTTTGATCTTTCAGTTCTGCAACTTTTTTACTGTGTAGAGTATGTAAAAATCAGGGCAAAAGTCAGGGAGATTTGGCAGATGTGGCTTTCAGAGAACGTTAAGTCCCCGTGTCCCCAGGCCAGGCAGAGCTCCTCAGGCAAGCCCATTTCCAGCAGCGCAGCTCAGGCAGAGCTGTGCTGGAGCAGCCTCTTTCCTCTGCCCATCCTTTGCACCAGGGTAGCAAAAGTAAAACGTTTTAGTTACCCCTGAAAACCCAGAGCCTGGATTAAGTGCAGATGGGTAACACTCTGAGGAGGGATCCAAGGGATTAAACCAGCAAATGCTGCTGCCACAGCTTGCACTGCACTCTGACTCGGACACAGCTGTTCCTCTGAAATCATGTTTCTGGAACAAACAAAGCCAACATTCAGGCACGAGAAATGGTGCACTAAGAAATGCACTGTGGCCTCACGTGGGTCTGTGTGTGAGGGCAAGGGCAGGGGCTGGTGTGCAGATCTCCAGAGTCAGCACAACTGCTGATGTGCTCGTGGGGCTGGTAGAGCTGAAAAGGAGATTGAACTCTGTAACCTAAGCCCGTGGAAGTGAGCGGAGGTGGGTGCATTGCTTGGACACTTCCCTGGGTTGAGCAAAGCAGCGGCTTGGTCCCTGCTGCTGTGGGTGGTTGTCGCACAGGGATGCTGGTGTGGGGGAGGCCACGAGGCTCAGCACACCATCAGTTCACTGCCCACGAGCTGCAGCAGTGGAGGTAGTACCTGGGGGAGGCTCTCAGAGAAGCTGCTCCCCTGGGCAGTGTTTGTCAGAACCTCCTTTGCCCTGGACTCTGGAGGCACCACGGCGTGTCCTGCGCTGCAGATGTGCCCAAGGTGGCTCTGGCATCTGCTCTGCCCTAACTCTGGGAACAGCCTGTGTGTCCTGCTCTGCTGGGAAACTGTATATCAACACACCCTGCATGTGGTAACATGGCCCCACTGGCTCTGCCAAGATCAGCACGTCCCGGGGGGATGTGCTGTGTGACAGTCGCACGGAGTGAACGTGCCTCTGGGTTCCTTAAATTCAGGCATCCAAATTGCACCACCTTTTCTTTAGGAGGAGAAGGAGAAAATACATTTTTGGGCAATACAGAGGAACCTCTTTCTTGGGCCAGAGCATTTCCCTGTTGTCCACGTCTTGGCTCTGCGTCCCGTCCTGCCATGCTTTGCTAAGAACAGCCCTCCCTTCCAGCGAGGGAAAACAGCTGCCCTTGCCACGAAGATCTGGTGCATGTGTCACTCAGACTCCTGATACATTTTCATCTGCCAAGGAAGAGCTTTTCAGCCCCTCTGTAAGATTGTGCATATTACTGATGAATAATGGACACTTTTTATTACAACTTAAACCCCATGTTACTTTCTATAAGCAGTAAGAGATAGCATCAATATCACCACAGTCCAGTATTTTACTATATAATGTACTAAGCTGCTCTGCAGAGTGCTTATTTCTTTGATTAATTTTTGTTTTCTACAGAGGTTTGCTGAGAGCGAGACTTTAATCACAGTGTAGTCATTTAACAATAAGTTATAGAATTATAGCTGAATAATATTCATTCACAACAAGGGCTCGAAAGACTCAATCCATCATTTGGATCTGGTGCTTTCCAATACTTTTATCACTAAAATTTGCGAAATATTAATCTGATTTTTTTTTTCCACCCCACATTGCAGGTGCTCGAAAGATTATTTCAGAAGGGATTTAACGTGGCAGCTTCCTGTGGTGGTGGGGTGGATTCCTCTCAGTTCAGTGAATACGTGCTGTGTCGCGAAGACAGACGACCACAACCCACCCCAACAATCAGAATAAAACAGGAGCCCCTGGACTAGACCCTCTCTGTACCCCCTTTGTAACCGTAGAAGTGTTTAATAGTCCCTTATGTGAAACACTTAAGGATTTGCAAAACAGTATTAGCAAACAGATTTTGACTTTGAGTTGCCAATTAGTGGTATTCTGAAACTACCTGTCATGTAGCCAGCCATGAGATGCATTTGGGAAGCCGAGTGCCCGTTCTCCACGGTGAACTGCGGAGCGCTCCCAGCGCAGCACGGCTCGGGGACGTCCTTGGGGCTCCACAGCACTGCTGTGACACAGGCAAAGCTTCCCAAACCCCTGCCCGGACTTCTGCAGAAAGGCCCATTGGAGCAGTTGGATGGATCAGCAGGAGCAGTGGTTCTGCCAGCCTTCCCAGGGACACCCCAGTGCTGTGGCATGTGGAAGTGGACGTCTGAGAGAGGATGGGATGCTAAAACCTGCACTGAGACTCTACCCTGACTGCCACACCCCTCCATATCAGACGTGCTTTACACCTCCTGACACCACGGGGCCCCTCTGCGATTGTACTCCCCCACATTAGCAAATGGCTTATTTTTCTACTACATTTCCAACTGAAGTCTCTCTCTGTGGACAGGATCCAGGATCAGAAAAGGACCGCTTTATAGTCAACTGGTGCTCAGTACTGAAAACCCCACACAAACCAAACAGAAAATGAGACAAGGCCAGTTATGGCAATATTTGCAACAGTAGGGATCTGGAAGCACAAAATAAAATGCCAGCCACCATCACACAAGGGTCACATACCCGACGTGGAGCCACAGCTCTCTTAAAGCCAGTCGTGTTTTGACACAGAAACTGTTAAGTTTTGCATCATCAAAGAAACGTGGTTCTGCCAAGCAAGCTCTGCCACCCCTTGTTAATTATTTACTAATCACGTTAGAAGCCCACATTTGGGAGGAAAGTTTAAGAATTTTGGACAAGTCTGCTCTTCATGGGTCTGGAATTCTTGCAAAGAGCTGTTCAAACCCTGTACTGGCGCTGCTGGATGAAAGCAGGCCACCTTTGGTTTAAATAGTTTTATTATTTTAAATTATTATTAAAATATTCATTCTGTAGCTGCCCTCTATCCGTGTACCTTTCTCTGTAGCAAAGTCAGGGGTCTGCAGGAGGGTCCTGCCACTGCCAGGAATCGGCATTGACTCACAGGGCTTCCTAACTCAGGAGACAGCACCGTGTCTGCAGGTGCGAGGTTATGAACAGCAGTCTGCTAAATCCTCTTTATTGCTGTTCAGCATGATTGGGTCCTCAGTAACTAATTCATGTGTTAATCACAATTTAGTTTCTCCCACGTTAATTTATAGAATACTGTTATAGATGTTGAGTTCTAGTTAAACTCTTTTCAGATGCATAAATGCGGCCCTACAGAACAAGGGACAGAGTACTAAGTGGTCAGCAGTTCTTTAATGCCAATTGGTTACAATCAGGCAAAATTTAAAAAGTCACATTTAAGACTAATATTTTCAAAAGTGGTGAGCTTTACTGACTGTCCAAGGAACAATCTAGGCAGGGGTCTCATTTTTGGAAAAGGGCTGGATACCTGTCCATGGAAAATCAGACCTCTGCAGGTTTTCTCACCTTGGTCACCCAACTCAGAAATCTCTAATGGCAATCCTGGCCGGTTGGCCCACTACCTTAGCAGAACACTTGAGCAAATCTGTCTACTTTAAGAGTTGTAAAGTTATTTTATTTTGTGGTTTTATACTTGTACGACATTCTAAAGTCGCTAGGCATTGCCATATTTGAATATATGGCACAACATTCACCTTTGTATGTAAGATATCTGTAGAATTGTATATTATACATTTAATATTGTAAAGAACTTAACGTATAATTGTCATGTATTTGTGTATGCACATTTCTTATACAGTACTTCATGCCATAAACATTTCTGTAAAGTAAATGAACAAAACTAAGCACGTAGGGTGGAACACTCACTGTATCTCCCATGTTGTTTGAAAGAGGTGAGGACTGTTGATTGCATCTTCTCCAGCCTTTTGCTCCGTTCAGCTTGATGTAGCCATGTCTTACAAAAAGAAGAACAAAGTCTTTTATTTATTACTTTCATACATTGAGTTACCTTGAAGTCCAAAGTATCCTTCAAGAATCCGTTCAGGTTCTTCTGTTTTTTTTGTCCTGTACCCACCTTGCCCTGCCCATTGTGAGTGGCACTCGTGGCAGCTCTGGCAGCGCATCCCCTCGGGTTCTTACCTCAGCCAGGGGGGAGAGGTGACCCCTTCCTGGGGACATTGGATCACAGGGGGCCAATCCTGCCCTGGTGCTCAGGCCCCGTGCCCACAGGGCCAGGCTCTGAGCACCCAGGGTGGGCACAAAGGGGGATGATGCTTCTAGACCCGTGCAGAACGTTGGAAGTGTTTGTGGGTGGTTTTCCCTCAGTTTGGTGTTTACCGTAGGTTTTCTGTGGCTCAGTAAAGCAGCTCCAGGACTTGGGGCAGCTTCGCTGAGGTGGCATTGGAAAGGGTCCCAGGCTGCACCAGCCGAGTGAAATGTGAACTCAAGATGGAAAGTTTGAACCATGACATCACAGCATTGACTGCAAAATAGCACTGAGGCAAGGAAGACATGTGGAAACAATCACTTTCTTAGAAGAAATATGCCTTGAAAAAGAATTAAAAAGTTCAGCTAGGACATGTTCTTTTAGTTAGTAACTTCAGGTCACTTATTTAAAGATTATTACAGTTTCATTTATATCTTTTTTACTTATTTCCCTATATTTTTTAGGCAGCAATATCAACAAAAACTGATTTGAATTTTTACTTCTGGCCTTAAACCATAGCAGCATAACTTAATGAAGAACATCGCTCAGCTTCGCTGGGAGAGGCTGCAAACCACCACGGAGGCTCCGGTGAGGCCGTGGTGCACAGCCAGATGTTTCTGCTGGGGAGGCCAAACAAGTGTAGCCTGGTTTTCCTCCTAATCCCATGGAACAGAAGTGCTCTGAGCCACTGAGCCCTCGGGGTCCAGGGCTGTCCCAGCTCCCGGCACAGACAGGAACATCCTGCTGTGCTTAGCGGACTCATCGCTCCCCAGGAAGCAGCTGCTGAGGGCACCCATCCTCTGGACTGATGGCATCGAGGTTTGTTGGCAGTTTTCTTAGATGTTTCACAAAGGATAAGGATCAGCACAGCAAAACATGGAAGTATTCGGGTTTCATATTTCTTTGTGGCTATTCTGTTAATATTTTAATGCAAACTGTTTCTGACCAGTGCTTAAGAACTACGAGACAATGTGAAATTCATGTTTGATAAATTAATACTGTATGTCACTCGATGTGTTACTTTAGTAAATTGTTTTATTTCTTTACAAAATAAGTACAAATAAGGGAGTATGTTTTCACACAAATTGGGGGTATTTACGAGTATGTACAGAAATCATCAAAATAACGTAACTCTAATAAACACAAGGCCTTTATAAACAATATGTACAAATTATCAATACATTTAAAACATAACTTTACACTTCCTGGCCTTAAATACCTTATGAATAATCTTTTGGCTAAATAGCAGCAGTATAAATTTTCTTCTGCTTTTCATAAACCTTAAAAAATAATTAAAACCTTTGTTTTTAAAACTATTGGACAAATAGTTCTATTTGTGCTTTCGCTATGGTTTCCCATGAAAAAAAAAATATTGCCTCAAAAAAGTGGCAAGCATAACATAGTAAAAATGGAAAAGATAAATAAGCAAATGTCTCCCTTCCGTGGTGACTGGTAACACTGTCAAAGTCTCAAACACAACTCCTGCCCTCCTGGCTCTTCCTCTCCGATCCCCATTTCAAAGACTCACTGACGTCGCTCGGCTTTGGTGTGGGCCCAGAATTCTGCTCAGCAAAGCATTTAGAAAGCATTCATCCCTCCTTTTAGGTACTTACAACTGCTCCTTGTGCTCAGAGCCACGTGGCTGTTCACGGTCCTCCCCAGACTGGAGTCCTCGGGTCCCACTGTCCAAGGCACCGGGATTCTCAACAGCCCCGGGGCGGAACCGGCCCCCAAAACCCTTTACAGCGACTTTACAAATCCATATAGAATACTCTAAAATCTTTACTGAACAATACTCTCTTTTAAAACCACCATTAGCCATACTCTTTGCAATAAATAAATTAACATCTTTTAGAAAATAAAACCCCAACTTGGACTCCTGTTACTAACCAGCTGCTACAAATGCGCAAAAGGTTGAAGGGATTCAGAAAACAACTGGAAGCTACTCAAGGTAGCTCAGCTGAGACCCAAGCACACAGATTTCATACACTTAGGATTTGGTTCAGCAAATGGCTCAGGAAATGAGCTGTGCAGTCAAAGCAAAAATCCTAAATACACAAAATTTGTGAGAGCGTGCTGGTCTCCTGGCTGTGCAAAAAACTGCCATTATAACTAAGCTAAAAGAACAACAGGTATCGCTGTGGTTGGTGAGACAGTGCCAGTCAACTGAAAAGAAAAGCCCAGCACTGTAAGAACACCCAGGAGAACACCCTGGCTGGGCCCCAGTCCTGGCTATGACATTGGTTAGCTGGGCCATTGCAGCAGCCTTTGCATTTGTGCAACTTCAACACAGCTACTTCAGCCTCACCTAAACTGGCCAAATGGAGCAAGACTTGGATGTTGTTCATATCCGTGGAGTTAACACTTTTGAAACCTTTTGCACATTTTTTTTTGTGGTTTTTGTATTATTTTTTCATTTGTTTTTACATAAAGGGAATTTATTGCATGTGTCTGACAACTTTACAAAACCAAAATTACCGGTACATCGACTTCTGAAAAAAAGAGAAGGCACATTAAAATGACAGCTTTCAATGCGAGTTGAGCTTCTGTGTGGAGCAGCCAGTGCAAGCGTTGGCTTTACTTGAGCAGAGCTCTGTAGAGCAGCAGGGAGCGGCTCATCTCGCGCTCCTGCTCCATGTAGAAGATGAAGTCCCTGAGGTTTACGCGCGTGATCTTCTGCCGGGGGTACTGCCGGGGGGACGCCGTGCCCAGGCCAGCCTGGCTGCCCCCACACACGCCAAGCCCCTGCATGGGAAAGGGATGGTGAGAGCACTGCAGGGACCCCTCAAGGCACTGCTGGGACCCCTCAGACCTCCCCACAGCTCCCCACAGCACTGCAGGGACCCATCAAGGCACTGCAGGGACCCCTCAGACCTCCCCAGTGCTCCCCATGGCGCTGCAGGGACCCCTCACGGCACTGCAGGGACCCCTCATACCTCCCCAGAGCTCCCCATGGCACTGCAGGGACCCCTCAGACCTCCCCAGAGCTCCCCATGGGGGAGCAGGGACCCCTCCTGGCACTGCAGGGACCTTTAGGGTTTGTTGGCCTCATCCTCTGATGTCACCGAGTTGACCCGAGTGAAGACCTCGGGTGCAAACACATGAGGTGAGACCTTGCCCACCTCCAGCTTGGGATGAATGTGTCTGGTTCTCCTGCTACAGTTGTGGTCACTGTGGGTAGATTTTAAATTCAGGAGCCTTTTGAGGACAGAACTATTTGCAGCAGGTGAAGCCACATCCTACTGCACGTGGGAGGGTGCACACAGGTGAGGGGCACATTGGGATGGTGCTGCTCTGCAGGTCCCACAGGGACCCCAGTTCTCTCCTCTGGGTCTGCTGAAGAGAAGGGCTCAGGGTGGGGAGATTCTCCACTTGAGCAGACAACCAAAAAAAGATTAAATAAAAAATCCCAAAGACTCAGACATTGGGCAGTGATAAAGACAAACATCAGTATACTCGTTTCTATGTGAAATGATTTGGGGTTTTTTAATGGGTTCATGGGTACTAAATTACTAAGTATCTCATCCTGGCTTTGTATATTGAGAGAAAATTCCCAAACTGGGCCCTGAGGATGCTGTGATCTGAACATTTAGAAATGGAAAGGATGGAATTACAGCCTCTGCAGTCTCATGGAGTATAAACTGAAAGCTGATGCACACACACAGTCCTTTTCTCATCCATGGGAGTCCACTGTTTTTATTAATTCCAATTGGTTTGTAGTAAAATAAACTGTTCTAACTTAGAAAAATAGGTTTTAATCTCTAAAAAGATTTAAGCTATTTTTCAAACCTCTAAGACATCTGGTAAAATTTTCAGTACTTTTAATATCCCAAATTTACTTAGCTACCTTTCTTTCCCAGGAAATACTTATTCTAGGATCTTGACTCCAGCCATTAAGAAATACAGTTAAGGGTAATTTTACTACTGAAAGATTGTAGGGGAAACATATATGGTCTACTGAGAGTAAGGCATGGCACTCTGTGCTCCACACTCACTCAGACTCCTTGCTGAACTGCTCCATTCAGGTTCATTTTCTCCTATACCTGCCTATTAAATTGCAGCAGTGGGGCAAATCCTGTCCTCCTGTAACCACAAACACAAAAGGCTTAATGGAGTGCAAGGAACGTGGCTCAGCTTGCAGGGAACAGAGGGAGAAGCCCAGAACCTTGGAGCACCATGAGCTGAGGGATCCTGTCCTCCAGTGGGGAGCAGTTTGGGTTCATGAATTGACTGAGCACCAAACCCTGCTGCTCAAGGGAAGCACGTGCTGCAGGGGCTGCTCCTCCCTGCTGGAGCCAGACACATGCCCAGTGCATAATCCATGCATTTAGTGGTGCTTCAAGTTCAGCCTTTGCACTAAAACACGTTGCCTTCCTAAAAGAAACAGCATCACTTAAACTCTTCCTCTCCACCTTGCACAGGCTGGAACAACACTGTGCCTTCACCTGCCTCTCAGCTGCACTCTGACCAAACACCCTCAGCTGTGCCCTGGGAAACCACTGTGTTTAGATTTATTTTAAATCAAGGTGACTCAGAAGTAGTTTTCTCTCTCCTCTGCTCCCCACATGGTGCATCTCTCCCCTGCCCACAGTACTACTAATTTCAGATTCATCCTGACTGCAGAACGTGGACAGTGACAATCACACCTGTCAGAAATGTGGCCACCTTAAATTCCTCAGAAACCACTGGCCATAGCCTTGTGGTCTAGAGGGATCACACCCACACCAAACAGGAACAGAAAAGCTAAATAATCTTTATATTTTTCTTCATGTGGACCTGTTTCTTGGGTCAGCTGAGTTACATGTACAGCAAACTGCTATTTAGACAGAGTAGCTGGAATTAAGATGTGCCAAGTCCTGTCACTGCTTTTATCACTTGAGATACTGAACTGCTACATGGGAAGAACACAGCATCAAGCTGAGCACATTCATAACCACACTCATGAGCCCATCAGTTGCCTGATCATGTTCTGGAGCTGTTTTACAAGGTGGAAAAAACAATAATAATTATTTTAGAAATCCAGAAGCACATCTGCAAACTGACAGAACAGTAAGTTGTATCTGTCAATACAGTCACTAAATTAAAGATCAATTGGTTTGGTACTGCATCGTACTCAAAATTATTCTGCAGATGCTACATAAAAGAAAAGTAAAACTACTAAATGGCACAGTTATTTAATTATGTACATGAATTCAAGTATAGTTAAAAATAATGGCCAAGAATAGTGGAAGTAATTCAGAATTTTCTCAGGAAAAATCACATTTTTTATCTGCATGAGAGACTTTCCATTAACCCAAACAAACCCTGTGTTGTCTGTATCTATGGCAACTAATCACAGTTACACGACTAAAAGCCCTAATAAAAGAATAAATAGTTGTAAACTGTTTACATCCCCCGTCTCCTGGCCTGCCACACCCAAATCACACATCCACAAATACACAGCAAGACTAGTTTTTGTATCAGTCAACTCCTAGCTACAATTTTAGGAAAACTTAGGATGTTCCTAAGCAGAAAAACATCCATTTCATTTAAATATGACCCCTCTGGCTCTTCAGTGTGAGACTGCCCACCCACACCAGCCCCCTGGCCCCTCCTGTCCCCACTGCCTCTCCTCCCTCGCTCCTTCAACCCTTTGGCACCACCTCAAGGTGCCCGGGGAGTGCCTTGGCAGCTGCCAATGCCACAGCACAGCACGGGCAACAGCAAAGAGGTCACTGTGTGCTCCACCTCCTCCTCCCAGGGCTCCAGAGAGGTGGGGGCAAAGGGGCTTTCCTGAGACCCCCAACTCCTGCTCCCAGCTGGAGGGAAAAGCAGTCCATGGGCAATCAAATGCAGGAGTTTGTAAGCCCACCACCTTGACCTGCAGCCCAAGAGCTGCTGACACAGGGACTGTCCACTCCAGTGGGCTTTAGTGCCCTTCAGCTCCATGCAGCTGATGGGTATAGAGCTCACAGAGTCTGAAATAACTGCGTTGGACTGGCAGGGTTAAGTCACCTCTTGGGAGCTTGCAATTATGGCTTCAGAGGAATCAGAGTAATGACTGGTTCAGTATGAAGATTTTGAAGCAACTCTGAATTTATGTCAGGTATGACACAAGATTTTGGACACTCTTCTCAGCCTGTGTTCATGATTTTCCTCTGAGAAAACTCATGCTGCTGGCAAAGTGAAATAGAAACAGTTCAGAATAAGATACTGACCAAAGACTTGGTAGATCACTGAGTAAATACAGGACAATCTGCCACAGAGAAGACAATGAAGCCTCATTTCTGACAGCTGTGTCACAGTTCCCTGGTACCACTGACCACAGCAAATGTGGCTCCTCTGCAGTGTGTTCATCACCCCTTAACCTCTCCAGAAATACTCATCCTGTTGCCCTTCACCAACCACAAACTCCCCCTCCCTCCCAAACCTTCACCCATCTCAAAACTGCCTGGGAACTACTCCATGGCTGGCTCTTCTCCCATCCTCAGGTGTGGGTGGGTCCTCCAGGCTGACCCTCCAGGTTCAGCATGTCTCCCTTTGCTGTACCCAACAGCCCACGGGGTTGGATCTTAAAATCTCAAGCTTCTTCCCACCTCTGTCCCCCTCGTGCTGGGCCCCACCACCTTCAAAGGCTCCTGGGGAGGAGCACTCACACAGACACACCTCTTCCAAAGTGTTCAAGGGCAAACTCCCTCCCTGCTCATGAAGAGGTGTCTTTGTGCATTAAGTCAGAACAATTACAGCAGCAGGTGGATGGAAATGAAACCAGGTAACTCCCAAACGTGTCCCCTGCTCGAGACAGAAGTGCTTGCACATAGGAAAGCACATGCACTACAAAATCTACATTTATTTTTACAACAATGATTTCCACTGTTGAACAACTCATTTTTTTTTCCACAAACGTATACACCTTCAGCTTTGAATTACAGAACCATGCAAATACAGGATAGTATTCTTGTCAGGCAACAGAAAGTTAAGGGCAAACAGAAGATTGCATTTAATATTTTATCCATCCTTCCTTCACCAGAAAACAATTCCGAGCTGACATCTCTGCTTTGAACAGAGTCTTGATCTGCGGCTGTTGCTTCTCTGAGAGCCAGAGACGAGGCAATAATGATAAAAGATGTGCTGGGTTTCTTGCCAGGCTGCTCAGCACGTGCCCCTGGCAGCCTGGCACTTCAAGACACAGTGAGGGTGGCAACCACACAGCACCAATTCACAGCCCAGCTGTCCGTGGAGTAAAAGACACCAGGAATTCTGCCTCTGCGAGCTCCAGAGGAGTGGGAAGATAAGGCATCTATTAGTCTGCTCTTATGAATAGGAGGGCTTGAATCACAAGAAACATTCTGGAGATATTCTGCAGCAATTATGTTTGCTTGCATCAAATGCTATTAGATCTCTGGCTGAAAGGCCCATGAAAAATAGGTATGATATTATGTATGATTAGCTGTCCCACGTAAATCAGGGTTTAATGCAACACCAACTGAGGCTAATAGTAATGATTTCACTGAAACATCCTTAAATTAGGATGCCCTTGAAGTACAGGAAAGTAATAACTGTTCGTCAGCACCTGAGAGATTAACAATACTACATGAAATATAATTATATCTATAAAAATACCACACATCTTCGTATGCACTGCATGGTGGCTTGCAAAGTGTCTTTGGGAAGATTCAGCACCAAAAGGTATCATTTAGGCCCTCAGATCATCAGCATTTGCAGGGAGGATTAGATCCCATTCTCTCTTCGGAAGCTGCTTATTTTCATTTGCCAACATTTTTTACCCTGTGCTATTTTAGTGCAACTGTTCCTACAGACTCTGTTTTGGCACACGTTCACTTGCTACACCCTCCTGGATGCAAATGCATCTCCTTTCCCCTGGGCACATAAACACACACCTCACCCTGCAGACAAACATCAGAAAAACTGATTTGCACAAGTACTTACAAGTACTTCAAATACCAACACAATTGCAACATTTCAAAGACAGCATGCAGTAATTTTTAAATTAAGAAATAATAAGGGGAAGGTAAATCATACTAAGTCATGGATACAGTGAAAATGTTTTCTTCAGATGTGATCACTTCAGTTTATAATTACCTGGTGTTATTTGAACCCAAAGAATGGGGCTGCCATTACAAGCAGAGTGCTTTATATGTACCTGCTCTTTGCCTTTATTACACTGAGCCAAATCACATTTGCAAGTACTATTCTAATAAAAAACCTGCTTTGTGAAGCAGCATCACATGAAATCTTCCAGTTTGAAGGAACTGGGCATTTATTCCAACCAGACCACTTATTTCTCCCTCTAAGAAGGTATTTCCCCCCTAGCTAAATGAGAGCAGGGGCAAAAAGCAGGCTATGAGGCATTCCAGGGAGAAACTACTTGGGAAGAGAAATCTGCCCCAATGGAAATGAATAATGAGATGAAGTGGAAGGCAGAGTATGGGCTATGCCTTCTACCTGCTCGAGAGGGATGGGATGGTCCTCAGGAGGTCACTCTCAGGTAGGAACCAGACTGCAACCAATTTCCACTTTGTGCTCAGTGCTTCCATGCAGTGTCTGAATAATCACTGCATGGATGTGAGCAAGAAAAACTGGAGTTTTTCCTGCATAGAGATACAGCTCTACATTCTGCAGAGACCTTTAACCTCCCCCAGATCTTTCGGTATCTCTCACTCCCCACTTGGGATCTGATAAAAACACATTGCTTTGCATCCTCTGACTTCTTGCAACACACTCAGGACTTGCTGGTGGTGCAAGTTCTTGGTCTTCCCACTTCCTTTGTTCATGGACCTGCCCTTCACTGCAGCTACAGGTCCTGCCAACATCTCTATCCAAACATCTCACACCTATCACAATCCATTGCCTTACTTGGACTTAAAAGCAATGACAATTTCACCTGATTAAGAATTCTCAAGTTTGGGCTGCATTCTTGCCATGGTAATTACAAGTGAAATGTTCTATTTATCCTGTTTCCATCATACACGAATATTTTCATTTTGCTTGGAATGTTTCTCCTCCCATGCCTTCCAAATGTTTAATCAAGTGCTGTTCCCTTTGAAATACTAATCCTGCCAAATTTTTTTATTGTTATTTTTCAAGCATTGTGGTGCTTTCCCCTCTCATCTTTCAATATTAGCATAGGCTTTTTTTTTTCTTGTTTTGTTTTGTGTTGTGTTGTTGAGGTTTTTTTCAGGACTTGCCTGTCTTACTCCAGCCTAGTGGTGCTGTGCATCCCTACATTCCCTCTCTCTGGGAGTGAAGAAATGTCAAACCAGCTTTCAGGAGAAGCTCTACAGCCCAGCTGGCAGGACTCACATTTTCCTTGAGACAGGTTTGATTCCCATCTGTATTTTCTCTAATATCCTTCATATTTGTTTGAAACCATCTCAGTTTTACATAGTGGGTGGCCCTTCCTTTTCTAACCTGTATGACTGCGGCTTTCATTAAATCAGAAACTTAAAATAATTAAAATATTCTTGACATTCATCAATCTCTAGACACATATAACTGTAAAATTTAATTGTTTAAATATCTAATTAAAAGATACATAATTGCAATGCAGTAAAGGCTGCTTTTTGGTCTGTCTCTTACTGAAGACATGATGAGCAGAACAACTGCAGGCGACCAGAGTCTCTCTGAGCTGGTTGTGATGAAGAAGTGAGCACCAACACGGGCTGTGTCTCACCTGTTCAAGGTGCCACCCAGGTACCACCCAGCTGCTTCATGCACTGCCAGGCCCCCCCAGGGAGGGGGAAGAGCAGCAGACACACAGAAAAGGCTCCAAATCTTAAACACAAAATCACTTTCTCAGCTCTTGAGAGCATGAATTGCCCTCATTCATCTCATCTGACTTTAAGTTCTTAAGCCTAATTATGATGTATAACACCCAGACTTTATAATAATTGTGTTTGGAACTGTGGGCCATCTTGCTCACTCCCAGCAACTGTGCAAGTGCCAATCAAGAGACTTTATGTGCCACTTGCCAAACAAAGGGCAAAAATACCCTCAGATCTACCAGCTCTGGAGGACTTTATTCTTGAGCAAAATTTGCTGGTGGATTAGTCACTCTCTAGGAACAGTGATATAAACCTTTCCCTGTAATTGCCACAGGTTCCTCTGTGGATTGAGGGTAGTGCAGGGCCCTCCCCTGCACACCCAGTCCATTAAACAAACCAAAACAAAGCAGGCAATGTGGTTATCTCTGGATTGAGTGGCAATAAAATTAAGCCCTAAATGCTAATACCTTCAGCTTGCAGGATAAACACATTGTCAGAGCACCGTCCAGTGTACAGGAAACAAGGCATTAACATTTGTAAATAAAAGGTGGAAGACAGCTAACACTCTATTACTGCAAATATCATGAAATATAATTAAGGCTGTGCGTTTCAGACATCAGGGAGAGATGACAGAGTTCAGCAGGGAGAAGGAGTCGAGTCACTCAGTTCTTGATTTCTTAACAGTTCTGTTTCTTACAGCTAAGTCTCACTCTCAACTCTTTGTAAGTTTTGCTTGCTCAGAAGATATCTTAAAGACAGACTGGCACAAAGAACTCCTGGAAGAATGGCTGCAAGAATGGCCTGGTGGGTTCTCTTGCCCACAGTCCCCAGTGGCTCACAGGTTCCTGTGCCTTGCGTTTCCCCCTCCACGCTCCAAAGACGTTCCCTGGCACGTCGTATCACGAGTGCTCTTCAACCTGCTGGGCTCTTCCTCAGGTGCAGCTCTCCCTCCCCTGCCCATCTCCACCCCAGCATCACTTCTCCAGGACTCACAGCAGGCACTCCTGAGGGCCTGCAGGGCTGAGCCACCACAGTTGGCACCACACTACAATCCAATATGGGTTGCTAAACTCATCCCCTTGTTGCAAAGAGCACAAACCTACCTTCTGCCCCCTGCTGCCCTCCAACCTCTTCGTGTCAATCCAGCCTTTTCCTTTCCCTCCATTATTAGAGGAAACAAGACAGCCAAGCCTCGAGGATCAGTTTCATTTATAAACACTGTATTTAGTGGTCATTTAAACTTTGCTCTACTCTTCAGAAGCCCTGTAATCCCCTCTGACTTCCCAAATTCCCAAATCCTTACCTTCCTCCAGCCCATTCCACCACAAAGCAAACAACCAGTCTTTTAAAGAGACTTATATTCAACACAGCCAACAACAAAGAATAAACCTTCAATTTCAAGCTAAGCTATTTGAAAAAAAAAAGCCCCAAACTTACTTGCTTTTTATAAAGTTAGCCCTCTCACACACTCACAATTATCCCAGACCCACCTCACTATGAACAGTGGGATTAAATGCATCCACAAAAGATCCAGAAAATCCTTTAACCAACTGTGCCTTGCTGTAACAAAATGATTGAGCAATCCATATTATCTAAATATTGATCCACTAATATCTAAAAAGAATAAATGTCTTCAGCCTACAGATGATCATGGAGGAGACAGTGATGCAGAAAGACATTTTTTTTCAGACTCTTAGTTATCTCTAACTTCTCATTTTTCCTATCCTAATCAGTTTGGACACTACTCAGACTACCTCAAGAAAAGATGACTTAGCAAATAAGTATCATAACTATCACCACCTTTCCTTTACTAGAATCCCCCCTAATATATAGTTATTTTTTAAAATAATTTAGAAAGCAGATAGTCAAAATCAAATACTCTAACATGAACAATTCTAATTAAAAAAGACACTAAAATACATTACAGAAATAAGTCTCAGACAGACAGAATATCACCTAAAATACACACTGAAGAGCTATTACTAATGGTTACTGACAACAAAAAAAAAAACCAAAACAAAACTGACAAGTCTCTCATATCTAATTACTCCCAACATAAAATAAACACAAATATTGCATTAAAAAGAAACTTGTAACTACAGAAGACAAACATTTACCAAAGTGCTACCCAAAACCAGAGGCTGGTGACGGGCTGTTTTTGGCTAAGTCAAACAAAAGGCAGTGGAGGGCAGTGAACTGCCCCTGTCTGGCAGGGAGTTGGCACAGCCAGTGTCAGCAATGTGAGAACCCCAACAGATGATGGCAGAGGGCAACCAAGCAGACACAGCCCGAGCCACACGTGCACTCAGAGCACGATTACTGCCTTAATTAGAGGCCAAGTGAACAAACACCGTGGAATTCCGAGTGTGCTCCGTGGCATGGAATGGTGCTCCTGGCCTATTTTTCCCACTGGCAATGAGAGGGGAGGCACAGCAGCTCCAGCAGGAGCAAGTGCATTATGATACAACACAACATGAGCATTATAAAATGCGAGATGAATCTCGAGCCCAGAGGCTCTTTAGCACCACTCCAAATCACAACTCTCTGCCTTCATTTTTCTTCTTTGCTACCATTTCACTTCTCTCGGTACTTCTGACTTGATTAACCCTTTTTTCTCTTTCTTACCTTCCACCTTCTTATTTTCATGGCATCACTTCAGATTCTTTAAAAAGCATCTGAGTATTAACAGCAGAGATTACAGAGCAGCAGTCAGGTTTTCTGACACGCTCCAACCCAGTGAAGCTCCAGTTGTTTCCAGTGAGAAATTTATCACTTCATTGGCACCCCAGTAAGACAGCATGCTCTTTTGAAAACCTGGTCCCTGATTAGAAGGTACAAAAATCATAAATCAAATTGCAACGTGTTCTTAACGGTCTGAATTCAAGTGCTGTGAATTGGTTTTTATTTCCAATACTCTCCCCAGCAACTCAAGCCAAACGAGCCCCAAACAGGCTTCCTGAAACACAAGCTTTCTGGGAATTGGGAAAGATGCACTTGTGTGCTGTGCCTGATTTTCAGCATCCCTTTCAGAGCGGCGAGCTCTGGTGCTCTGTTTAACCCGTGACATCTTTCCCATTAAGCTGGCCTGAAATGATGACAGGGACTTCTCAAGAGCTGAATTTCAGGAATTTCCCCCTGCAAGGCTGTGAGGATCCCTGATCTCTGCCTGCAGCCCGTGGGATGTGCACCTGAAGGTGTGCACAGCAGCATACAGTGCGGTGGGTTAGACCTCCCTGCCCATCTGTTCTCCCTGGGCTCCAAC
This sequence comes from Formicarius rufipectus, assembly GCA_013399695.1. NCBI lineage: Eukaryota > Metazoa > Chordata > Aves > Passeriformes > Formicariidae > Formicarius > Formicarius rufipectus. The sequence goes on along the minus strand of VXAU01005005.1, from coordinate 236,423 downwards.
CTCCCCAGCTCCACTGCAGCCCTCCAACCATCCCAGCCCCACTGCAGCCCTCCCTCCCCAGCTCCACTGCAGCCCTCCCATAATGGGCAGTCTAAA